>BOPN01006716.1:7500-25000 GCA_017312705.2 Penaeus japonicus
AAACAGTGTTGTCATTGTTGTTTCGCTGTGCTTCTGTGTGGTGAAGTAGATATCAGGGCATCACTCATGTCACATAAATTTAGATGAAACAGGTTTTCTTTTGTCTTGAAATTTTAAGTTCTGGTTATTTAATTTCACAAATTAAATTTATTTAGAGATCATTCTTTTGTAGGCTTGTGGGCATTTTGTGTAATTTCTATGCCATATGTATGAGTAGTAGTGAAATACAAGTTGTATTTCTGCATTTTTACAAGGCATTATCCATGAACGTAGGTACTCTGATGTATGGCTGGGACTGGCTCAAAGTGGATGCCTTATTGCATGTGCTATGAGTATACTCTAGAGGCTATTTTTTTGCATGCTGCCAGTCGTACCAGCTTATAAACCAATTTTGCTAAAGTACAATGTACCTTCAGTCAACTTTTGATGATGATGTTGCATTGTAACTTAGTTACTGGTTGCCATTTGCTTAAGGGTAATTTTATTGACTCCAACTAGTGGATAGATTCAACAGTGTTATTTTGCAGTGACTTTCAAAAAATTGTGAATTTTGTTTAGAGTTTCTATGTTTTATTGTAAAATGTCATATTTACAGATATATTCTTTATTATGCTCAGATTTCCATGCATTTTGCTTTCCTTCTTCCTGTTCATGATATGTGAAGCTTGTATTATTTCACACTCATTGTTACCAGTTTCAGTAATGGCACATTTTCATAGTACTAATCTCTATCTTACAGCATAGAATTTATATATAGTCAGGTGACATAGTAGTCAACAATATGAAATTACAGCTACCAGATAGACTAACTTTTTATTTTCTCCCCACAATATTTCCCTTTTTTTTCACTTATCAGATTGCATCTGTTTCTCCTCCCCTTCCCCTCCCCTCTCCCTTGTCATTGAGTCATGCAGAGTAACAGGTGTTGATTTATGTACTAGGTCTCATGGAGAGCTTATCTTTCTCCTCTCTCTGATGACTGCAGTTACACACGCCTCACAGAGCAGTGAGGCTGCATGGGAATGCTTTACTAATGTGCATGGTTTACTTGTACATTTTTCTGTTGTAAAATCTTTTAGCTGATAAGGATATTTTTTAGTATTAGTTATGTATGTGTTTCTACATACACTTATATCACACACACACCACACACACACCCACAGACACATGCACATACACACACACACACACACACACACACACACACACACACACACACACACACACACACACACACACACACACACACACACACACACACACACACACACACACACACACACACACACACACACACACACACACACACACACACACACACACACACACACACACACACACACACACACACACACACACACACACACACACACACACACACACACACACACACACACACACACACACATACATACACACACACACACATATACACATATACACATATACATAATTACTTACATAAGACTTTCCTTTTAATAATTTTATCATAAAGAAATTGAAATGTGATTATTAGAATCATTCTAAGACTTTTTAGTTCATGTTAAAATGGAAGTCTATTATTTTTTTATGAGCTCATCAATAGTTACTGAGGAAGCTATAGATAATCAGTACATTATTGACTTGCTGATTTAAAATTTCAAGTCGAACTTGTCAAGATATTTGAGTAAAGTATGAATGATGACAAATTATTTGAGAATGCAATATGTTTAACCCATTCGCGCTGGTTGACTTGCTATCACGTTCAGTGGTTTTAGGGTCAAAACATCAGTTGCACATCTTGCATTCTGAAAGAATCAGCAAGTTATGTGTGAGAAAAAAAAAGTGATTATATATATATATATATATATATATATATATATATATATATATATATATATATATATATATATATATATATATATATATATATATCATCACCTTGATGCCTAGTAATTATTATACATAAGTTGATTTGGACATTTTCACTTGGCAGATAGGGAACATCCCCTAGCTGCTGGCTGTAGAATCCAGATCATCTCATATTTAAAAGGGCACCTTGTGTTAAGGGGATATATATATATATATATATATATATATATATATATATATATATATATATATATATATATATATATATATATGAAAAACACTCACACACTTGAATATTGTTTAAAGCTTTCCTCATTTTAGCTCTAAAAATGGTAGTTCATTATTTTCCTTAACCTTAGATATTTGAGTCATCCTCTCTTGTTTGCAATCTGTTGTCTTGGGGAAACATGAACCCAGTTTTATCTCCTAAACACCTTGTTATAGGGCATGTTTATCTCTCTGATGACTGGTGTCATGTTACATCCCACAGCAGAAATCTTAATTGCTAGCACGAAGAGTTTTGCATTATGTAAATACTTTTTCTATTATATCTATTTGAATGCTCCACTTGCCTATGCCTAGACAACCTTCATATGAGCCTTAGGCAGGTCATTGACGAGTCTCAATCCATTTACGTCCTGATTGGAAACTGAGCCACTTATACAAGTCTTTGAATAGCTTGAGATGAAATCTATTGTGGCTCGTGTTCCATTCAGTGTCACAGATACAGGGAGAGAGAGAGGCCCGTTGATCTCCCTCTTCTAAGGCTCATACCAACTAATCTTGTCATGAAAATTACCCCTGCAGTTGATGCCGATGAGATTCGCCGACTTGGCAAGCGTTTCCGCAAGCTGGATCTTGATAACTCCGGCTCACTCTCCGTAGAAGAGTTTATGTCTCTTCCAGAATTACAACAGAATCCATTAGTTCAACGAGTCATAGACATATTTGATGCCGATGGCAACGGTGAAGTGGACTTTAAAGGTGAGACGAGAATGGCCTCCTGAAGAATGTACAGTAGAAGTGTATTTTTAGTTGCGAAGTTGTATGGTAAGTGACCATATAAGGCATATGTAGATGTTCCCATTTTATTTACGAGCTGTATAAACTATGTGAAATACGATTTTCATTGTCTGACAAATTCATATCCTGTTTTCTTGCAGGTATGAACCTGCTGTCAGTATTATCCATCTAAAATGACACCTAAGGTTTTAATTTTTTAATAAAACTATAACTTGATCATTTTAGGAAAGAAGGGATGATTAGTGGTCATTTACTAGATTGTTCACCATTTTTGTATTGATATTATTGTTTATGTAAGATAAAGTAACGAGCAGAAGACTTAAAAGGACGTCTTTTATGCTGGATTGCTTCAAGTTGTGATAATTTATGGCCCTGCATTGGCAGAACTTCATATTTACTCTTATTATGCATCTTGATAATGGTGTATTTACTTCCTGAGGTTTTTATGAAGGAATGAAATATTACAGAATGAAGCAGAGGAATTTGTTACTGCAATGGTTTATGCTTTGAAATGTAAAAGTTGTTGAATGGGATTATTAAACATAGAAAATAAGTAAGTCAATCCATTTTCTCTCTGCACTAATTGAAGTGATGAAAGCACCTTTTAATTGATACAGCAGTTCAATTTTTGTGAATTGGGAAAGTATCTAAACTGTAGCCATTTCTGGTATCTTCTTGACACTATTAAAAAAAAGTATGACCCAGAAAATGTAAATTAAAAATAATGCTATTGTTCTTGAATGTTCTACACATCACAAATGCTTGTTGGATGTGTTTATGTAATTGTCATTATTTGGTTTTGAGTATGTTTACAAGATGTTTACATAATTATTAAGATGTATGTGTATATATATATTTTTTTTACTTTCCAGAAATAAAGTAGAATAATCTTTTCAAAACCTTCTTGTACTAGTAATACATAAAGAGAACTTAAAATCCTTATTTTCATGAATGGTATAAACTATGATAAAGCTTACTAAGGTAAACCAAGGTAATGCATCCTTGATCAATTTATAGCATGTTGAATGGTTAGTAAATATTGCTCTGTTGATAAATGATTCTTATGAAACCAAACCTCCCTTTTTGCAGAATTCATTCAAGGCATGTCGCAGTTCAGCGTGAAGGGTGACAAGGAGAGCAAGTTGCGCTTTGCCTTCCGAATTTATGATATGGACAATGATGGTTACATCTCAAATGGGGAACTATTTCAGGTCAGTTAGTAGAAAGCAAATGTTTGCATATCTGTTTTTTTTATTTTATAGCAGGGATCCTTTTAATTATCATGGTCCAACCGTAGTTGATTTAGGTATTAAAGAGTTAAAGTGAAGTAGATATATCAGTGCAGAAATTAGAGTGGAATCAGTCAAGATCTGTTACTGCTCTTATTAGTCTGCTTTACATCCACTGTCAACAAGCAAAACTGGACTCGGGACTTACGGGGAGAATCTTCTCATCCTCTTACACTGTTTTGCTGAAATGTTCCTAGTCATTTTTCTGCTATCATGCCTCCTAAACTATTGGAAATGTATAATGTTCTTAGACTTAGGATATACTATTATTGTGTTAGTTGTGCGTCATACATCTTGAACTCGACCTCATATTCAGTTCATTAAATTTGGTCACAATCAGGTACTCTTTCTCCCTCTCCCTCTCTTCTCCTCTCTCTCTCTTATGTTTTTTTCCATCATCAATGAGCTTTGAGGTTTAGTCTCACCAATTGGCACCAAATATGAGCTGGAACAAAATGGAAATGTGTCAATTTCTCAGAACTTGAATTTGGTGTAGAGGAGAGTATATTTATTTTCTTAGTGCAGCAGTTTTCATGAACTAGCAGACAGCCTGACAATGCACTTGCCTCCACCCAGAGAGGCTTAAACAGGGGTCCTTCAAGGTTAAAGCTTTGAGATTGTCTGTGTCTTTCTCTGCATTTTCCTTACTCAGATCTATTTATCTTCTAGGAAACAATGTTATTGTTGCCAATACATGGCTAGTGTGTAGGCAACATTAAATCTGCTATCCTCTCTGAAACCCTTTTAGCTTTAGGTATGATAAACTCTCACTCCTAGGTATACAAACAGACACATATGCAGGGATATACAGTAAAGAAATGGAACAAGTATGGATTTATTACTTTGTGAGAAAACAGTAACAATTATGTGTTCTTTGGACTGTGATACAGATAGTAACAGCTTATATATAGAGAACCTACCTTCTAGTTCTCTATAATTACAAGAAGCAGGTGTTTGACAGAATTCCCACAGGTTACGGGGAAGAAGTACATCTCAAAATGAAGCTTGCATCATACAATTAATATCATGTAATTAATCTTCAGTCATAATATAATTTTTAACTGGACCGCCTCCCCTCTTATCCTTCATTTTATCACCTTCCCTCTCCATCTTTCTTACTTTACATCTTTTCATCTCTTCTCCTACCCTGCTTTACTCAGCCATTTTATTTATTGATTGGTTTTCTGTTATTTTCAGGTTCTGAAAATGATGGTGGGCAACAACTTGAAAGACACACAGCTCCAACAGATCGTGGACAAGACCATTCTCTTCGCCGACAAGGATGAAGACGGCAAGATCAGTTTTGATGAATTCTGTGCAGTTGTTGGCAACACTGATGTCCACAAAAAGATGGTGGTTGATGTTTAAGTTTGCAGTGATGGTTGTTGATTTGGGTGCCACTGGCCGAAGGTGCAGTACATATTATGCTTTCTTTGTCTTTTTTCTCATCCATTAGGTGACTTTTTTGATGACACATATGTTGTCTGGGTACATCCTCCTCAGTGTGGGATTCAGAAACATCCTTTTGATACTCAAGATGAAGGCACATTGTTTTTAATACAGCAGAATGCAACAGTGTGGTGGACAGATCTTTAGATTCTGCTAGCTGATAGCTCCTTACATGTCAAAATTTGTGGTGAAAATGTAATCCTTAAAAGAATAATGGAAATCTACTTTGATATTTGTGTAGTTATGACTATTAGTAAACTTTTACCTGTAGTTCAGTAACACTTTCATTTGTGTGCTTTTTTCATGTGGAAATGTTAACTGTCATACCCTTTGAAGTGGTATCATGGATTTAAGAGTCATACATTGTTGTTCATTATTATTTATATGTGTATTATTATTGATTTTTTCTTGATAGAGCCAAGGCTCAGGTGGCACTCTGCTGGTAATTGTTTAAGACATATTGATATTTCTCTTCATGTTTGAGCTTATGTATGAAGTGTTTATGCATTTGATCTCATACACTTAACTCCCTGCATAGCATCTATATAGTATAAATATCCCCTTTATTTCAGAACCGAAGTTGTTGATAATTGAGTAGTGGTAAATTCCTTCACTTCATACATGCATCACAATAGTTTTTGTTATATATTTGTAAACTTGTGACCATACCGGAAATATGGATTTGCAAGACTTATCTATTTTATGTATTGTGCATAATTACCTGTAACACTCCCCAAGGAGGCATATGGCAAGATCCTTGGGGAGTTTGTGTCATCATGACTGGATGGGGAGGCTCAAATTCTGAGTGTACTTTGTAGGCTCCGGGGGGCTGTTTACGGTATTTCAGGGTTTCTTACGGTGAGAGGAATTTCAACACAAGGTCTTTGTCTCGTGATTCTTTTTTTTTTTTTTTTTTTTTTTTTTTTATCCTTCTTATTCTTAATTTCAGAATTGATGTCTGAAAAGTCTTTGATTAAATTATTGTAGTGGCAACAACATTGTGTAAGGAATTTCAGGCTGTATCTGTGAAAGAGAATGGGGGAAATGGAGGGTTCAGTTTGACTTATTTGTATAGAATTGTGTTGGGCTCTATGTCAGGAATAGCCAAAATTTGTACATGAACACATAACATACTGTATTTATGTATGATTTTAAAAAATCTGTGACAAATGTACGCCTTCAGAATTTGGGCCAAATAGGGTTGTGTGTACAGACTGGCCTCATTTCTTCATCAGTTAGAGGCTAATAATAAATAGTTTCAAAATATTGTTGTTAGATGTATGTTTATGTACTTTCATATCATTTTTAAAGAAAGAAGTTGCAGAGTAAGAATGAGGATGTAGCATGACCCTAGGCAATTAGAACTCCCATCAACCTACGTGCAATACACACCTGCTCAGGCGGAAGTCCTGTGCGCTGCTCTAGCTAGTCAATATTGCTCGGTCACTATATAGCATGAAAGCCGCCACAGGCTGTTCCTAACAGCTGTTATTGCAAAATATTTTCTAATGTTTCATGAAAAGCATTTGAGCCAAATCTGTTCATATTACACCGTATAGTACCCAGAAGCTAAGCGAGTAAAAAGTTTTTACATTTATATTAGCTGCGTGGGAGGAATAGACAGATGTATAAATATATCACTCAAGAGTATATTCAACTTTAAATGTAAAGATAGATAAAGTGTGTAACATGAACACAAGTTGATACATAATGACCTCATTTTCAGGACAAAAATTTAAAAAGTTACCATAGCTGTGTAACCATAATTATTTAGGTTATAAATTGGTTGACTATCTGTCAAATGGAAAACTGGAAAATGTAGGTTATTGGGCTCAGTGATGTTGATCTTGGAGTCTCTTGGCTTTCCCTCCATATATAGGACCATGTCTCTTGTAAATTTAAAACCATGCTTCTGGTGTTCTCTCTGTGAGAATTGCGAAGAGGAATGTTTTGTATATGAAATATTTTATCATGTCTAATTGTCAGGTATTTGTAAACTGTAGAAACCCTTTGTTTGTTTTAGTGTCATCAGAGATGTAACAAATTGAATTTATTTCATATAAGCCACTGTGGCTGTATATTGTCTAATGATTTATTAAAATTTCAAATAATACTCTTCATGTCACCCCTTTGGAACAATGCCAATGGTACGATCGCTCAAGGCCAAGGGAGTCTTATGAAAAGCTTTTGTGGGTGAAGGACTTTCTGTTGCATTCTTTTTTTTTCTTCAGAGTTGAATTTAATGACGATTAAGTCTCACATTTTCAAGAGTTCAGTTGAGGATTATTGTAATAAAATATTTTTTCACTAATGCACATGCACATGCACCCCTTCCATACACATGATAGTAAATAATTTTAGATAAATGATACCTTATGAACACATGCATATTTGTTCACCTATTTATTTATAATTACACATACATACTTATATATATGTATATATATGTATATTCATTCTATACTTACATAGTATACACACATAAGAAAATACATATTCATATATATACACATATGCAAGTTTTATATAATATATATATATATATATATATATATATATATATATATATATATATATATATATATATATATATATATATATATATATATATATATATATATATATACCTTTTCATCTTCCTCCCATTTTGTTGACATGATGACATGTTTCATCTGTTAAACAGCCCTCCATATGATCCCAGTACATGATTACAACATATTTTTAAAGTGTTCACATGCATACGAAATATAGCAATCTAAAGGATGTGAGCTTATGTTAAATAAGGCAATGTTTTTTTTTTTTCTTTTTTTCCCACTTCATAATCCTCTTTCACAGCAACATATACTAGAAAAGAAAAAATGGGGGAAAGGTCAATTTCTGCTTGCGCTTTCATCAGGGTCGGTGGTTGAAGCAAGAGCCAGTTGCAGTTATTCCAAAGGGGGTTTATATTTATCCTACGCTGCATAGTATTGTTGTAAGTGTGCGTGAGGGCTGAAAGGTAAATTTGTAATGTTGATTAGAGTATTATTTTTATCACCATTATTATTGATACAAATAATATTGATCTTACCATTGATACTGTTGGTGTTTATATCATTACTGCCTAGGATAAAAAAAAAAGAAAAAAAAAAGTGACATGATAATCTAGAATAGTGCATATTATATTTATCTGTGAACTTTAATAATTTATGTGCAAGAAGTTCCCATTGTATGTAAGGTCTTTTTTCTGATTTTACACACAAAGCTACATCAGATACTATAAAAAAAAAAAATCTATGGCTGGTATGAGATCAACTTTTTAAATATTTTGATTTTTTTGGTCACAAATGAAGAGTTTATAAACTGCAGTTTCCATTTGTTAATCTTTATTAATGGATATCATTAGAATTTAACTTACGAAATGCAAGATGATGATGAGACCAGAATGATGATATACCTGAAGGAAACTTTTTGTAAAAAGAAAAAAAAAAGAAAGTACTTAAGAATCTGCCTTTGATCAATTTTTTTTCATGGATATCTTGAATGTACAGAACAAGACTGCAGAATCTTTTGGTATTCTCAGGACAGTCAATTTGGTCATAGTATGTTTCAGATGTTTACTTATTGTGTAAGTGTGTGAGAATTGCAATGTTATTGATATCTTTTGACAGTGAATATTATTGAAATTTAAATAAAGAAGCATTTTTTGATTTGACAAATTTTTTTACAAACCATACATGAAGAGTAAATTGGTGAGTCGGAGTATTTAGCGATTTTGTGATTACAGTCCAATTGTTCTTGCTGTTTCTTCACCTGTCATTTTAACGCTTCCTTGTTAATCCATCACACTTGTTGATAGAAATAATAAGTATGTACATATGTGCGTATGTATATACCCGGGGAAAGCATAGTCAATGAAAAGAGAATTTTACAAGGGTTGTTGGAAAGACTTGAGTTGTGTTTAGGTTTCTAGGTTATGAACATCACAGATTGTGTTATATAGTGACTTGACAGAAGCCTTCAAAGTGGTGGTAATGAGATTTGTAACAATTTTTGGAAATAACTTATAACACTTTAAGCCATAAGGTAAGGGTTTAATTGAATTTGATTTATTGAATGTGTGTTCCAGAGATCACTTTGATTTCCTTTTTGAAAATAAGATTGTCAAGAAATTTGGTTGCTAGATGTATTTGCTCTTCTTGTGCCTCGTTGGAAGGCTCGAAAATATTGCTTGTTTTGAACCATTGATAAAGCTCGAGCTTCCAAAGTTCAACAGTTAGATTTTTGGTTTGCCAAGAGAAAATTAAGGGATGAGTATAAATAATTTTTCCTTCAATTTCATTAATACCATTACAGTTGTTTATTAAAATTTTCCCATAACTTCACTTTCTTGGTGTTTCTAATTACCTTTTAAATGTTTTTTTTCTAATGAAAAAATACAATTTTGCAGTTCCAAATGTGATTGACATTTTTGAAGACACGACAGAACTGAGATATTGTTTACATGACTTTAAGAGTTGTTTGGTGTGGGTGCTATACTTTTTCTTTATGACTCACTCATAATAGGTGAACATTAGGTACTTTCCTGGATTTGTTTGACTGGAATTTGAGTTGTAACAAGAGTATGAGAATATAAAAAAATAATTTTCATATTTACCAGAAAAGATGGCAAAAATTAGCATGTTATATTCATTATTAATACATGCGGACAGTGCATAATAATGGAGAGTTACTGGATATGACTGGAAAGGCTAACAAGGCCTTCCATACAATTAAGAGATCTAATTAAGAGTTTGGTCCTCCCTTCTTGTAATCCCTGTTGGAAGGGTCTTCAATTTCCTTTCGGTGACTTAATGGAATGTGTACCATGTCGCTTAAAACTTAAGTCATATCTTGGGAGGAGCCAATAAACATAACCTCTTTTTAGCTCCTTATGGTAATATGATGAAATTGGGGTTTTACATTATGTGGAATAATGACAAAGGGAAAAGAAACTCCAGTAGAAAAAGAATGCTTTTTAATATGATAAATGGTACAAAGGAATAATAATTATGTAGATGCTTTACCCAAAATGCACAGCTCATTAACCCGCTAACGACGGGTGACATGTTTTTTCGTCATACATGACGCAGGAACTTTTGTCTGACGATGGCGTCATGACGTTCGGGGATTTGGATCACTATGTTATTTTATTGTTCTATGAGTAATGAGTGAGTAATTTTGACAATTACAGTCATAATTATCATAACTGCTGTAAAATGGGTTACAACTCACACCCAAAACCTAGATGGCACTACTTTCTTCTAGCACCAGCAGGAGAGAGAGCCTTGAATAGCACTCATCTACGATCTCTAGCATACTCTATATAGAGCGATGGCACATAGCAAGTTGCCGACCTCTTGTTCTAAAGTACCGCAGATGAAAGATGTGCAGGCAGAATGAGAGGAGGAAGGTGATTCACACCATGCCCAGTGCCTATAATGTGACCCTGTGCCAGTAGGGAAGACTTTTATTGTGGCACTCACAGTCAAATGCACAAGTTTCCTTCCTCTTCCCTACCTCTTCATTTTGGATGGTTATGAGTTTCGTGTTCAAACACAAATACGAAAAAATAAAGTTGCTTTTTGTCCTCCCTCTGACGCAGCAATACTTCTATCATATTGAGTATAAAGAAAAAAAATGAATTGATATGGACCCTGAACTACAATTTAATCAACTGCAGAATTGATAGAGCCTGTGATAGGACAGATACAAATCTCTAAAAACAGTAAAACACAAAAAATGGCTCTAGCTCTACAATGAGTGACTAAAAGGCAGTGGGAAAAATCAAGGTGTGTTCCTGAAGCTGTCTCGCTCAGAAATAAAACCCATCCTGGAAACCTGGGTAAGCAAATCTATCCCCCGTTGGCAAAGGGCTAATCCATTCAGTTTGACAAGATAATTTTCATATTGCTAATTAGAAATGTTAACAAACTTCCTAACCAATGCAGACTCAGCAGATTTTTAAATCAAAAGAATAAAACAAAATTCTTGTTACAACTTGACAGATTTATCTAAGAATTTCTGAACATGTTATGAATAGAGAAGTGGATCTATATACCATCAATTGTGACAGTTATTCCCCAAATCAATTTTTCTCAGAAACAATGATCAGATTTATTCCTAAGACTTGTTCTTTGCATAATATGAAGAAAGTTTTGCTTGCTTATTTATGAAAACTTATTTAAAGATAAAATTGCAATAAAAAAAAGAAACAGAAAATGCTGAGGACACTTATATACTTAATATTCATTAATTAGGACACTTGAACGGCTGAACTTTATCGTGAATGCCTTTATAAAGTGTTCTGTCAATAAACCTATACTAAAACACATGTGACAACCAGAAAATTAGTGATTGACAGCAGTTGTGTAACACTAATTTATTAAACCAGACAGGTGTCATGACATACATGAGTTTTGGCCTGACAGCTGGCGTCGAGGCATACGTGACGGGGTATTTTGGATCACTGTTTCTTTACTGTACTATGAGTAATGAGCGAGTGATGATGATAATGGCTTTCATAATTACTATAATTGCCATAATATGCAAAATGAGTTTCGCTCAAAATCCAAAACCTAGATGGCACACCTTTCTCCCAGCATCAGCAGAAGAGAGGGTCTTGAATGGCACCCATCCACAGTCTCTAGCAAGCACTGTCTTTAAAGAGTGATTGCACACAGCAAGTTGCCGACCTCTTGCTCTAAAGTACGAGAAGAGAAAGGGGACTCAACTATGTCCAGTGTCTAAAATGTGCCTCTGTGCCAGTAAGGATGCCTTTTACTGTGGCACTCAGTCATAAGCACAGGTTTCTTTCCTCTTCCCAACCTCTTCGTGTTGTCTTCATTGTGGATGATTATTTTTTTTTGTATTTGTTCACAACAGTACTCAAATATGAAAAAATGAAGTTGTTTTTTGTCCTCCCATAAAACAGCAATATTGAGTATAAAGAAAATAATGAGCTGATAAGGACCGTATACTACAATTTTAGTCAACTGCAGCATTGAATAAAGCCTGTCATATGACATATAAATCTCTCATTATAATAAAATATAAAAAAATGACAAAAAGAAATGACTCTTGGTTTACAATGAGTGACAGAAAGAGAGTGAGAAAAATCAAGGGATGTTGCATAAAGCTGTCTTGCTCTGAAATAAAGCCCCTCCTGGAAGCAAATCAATCTCCGTTTGCAATGGGTTAATGATCATTCAACTGGTGGAGAGATTGATGTGCACACATACACACTCATCCTCATTAATCCAGTGACTGATAGCCCCATAGGATACATAGGCAGATTGCCTGGTTGATTGATAGTATGTTAACCTAAATATCTTTGTTGCCTTATGACTCCTATTTGTGTCAGGCCTCACCGAGATCCACAGAAATCCAAATTAGTTAATCTGTCACTAAAGAAACTTTGTAATTAACTTAATCGTTACCAGAAGTGGCCATTTATACATCACTGTAATAACATTTCAATGTAGATGGATGGTAGCAAAGGAGAGCTCTAGTATGCGCTGTTGGAACTACACCGGGGATAAGCCCTTGAGGCTTTAAAAGGCACCATAGACGCCTTGCGTTGGGGGTGAAAGGGTGATAGCTATCAGCCTTGTAAACTAAGGGCACCCACCACTGTGGTTAACGCTGGGTCAGCACGGCCAGGACAGGTCACGGAGCTTGGTCGGCACTAACGCCTCAATTCAGCACCAGCTTTGCATCGCGTAGGCGCGTGAAACGAGCAAGAAGGAATAGCAAAGAAGAAGAAGAAGAAGAAGAAGGAGAAGGAGAAGAAGAAGAAGAAGAAGAAGGAGAAGGAGAAGAAGAAGAAGAAGAAGAAGAAGAAGAAGAAGAAGAAGAAGGAGAAGGAGAAGGAGAAGGAGAAGGAGAAGGAGAAGGAGAAGAAAAAGAAAAAGAAGGAAAAAGAAAAAGAAAAAGAAAAAGAAGGAGAAGAAGAAGAAGAAGAAGAAGAAGAAGAAGACGAAGAAGGTATTCACCACGGTGTCGCTTGGAGGCGTGGAACGAGGAAAAAGGAACTAATTCAAATTCTGTTTAAACTGAGAATTCGTAAGGAATTAACTTTATTTTTTATTTTTTCAAAGGGGTGAATAGAGCTGAAGGGGATGTTGCTGGATTCCGTGTGATAGACAGACTGGGTAGGGATTGTGACGAGGGTGTAAAGTCTCCCAGGGAGAGAGGATACTTGCTTGGAGACAAGAAGCAGAACGCGGAAGAAATTGGTCTAATCTCAATATATTATCGGGGTGTGTGTGTGTGTGGGGGGGGGGGGGGGGTGCTCAGGGCGCCTTCTATCAATCTAGCTGTGTGGGTTCTCTACGCTCGCCTATAGCCCCCCCCCCCCTCCATAATGAATTGCGACCGAAGTGCCCATGCAATGATAGACACCTCCACTGGCATAGGAACCGTTGCGGACAATAACCATATTCCACCATCGTCCGCATCATGTCTGTCCCGAGTGGCCATCCCCGCACGGAAGGTCACACGGAAGGTCACACGGAAGGTCACACGGAAGGTCACACGGAAGGTCACACGGAAGGTCACACGGAGGAGGATGTTAGGGGAGAGGATGCAGGGCGTCTGAAGGGGGGGGGGCGCGATGGGAGCTGGACAAACTCAAGGTAAGTGCTTCAAAACGGGATCCCTTCTTCAAAGTTCAAAGCACTGTTTGTAAACTAGCAAATGACAAGTGACTAGTATAGGTCCGTCCAGTTATATGCTTGTTCGATGACACATTCTCTTTCTGTGCTTGTGTGCGTGCGTGCGTCCGACTGTCCGTGCAATGTCTGCTCTCACTTGGTCTGTTCAAGAACTACTAACTACCAACTACTACTACTAACCGTTCTAGAACAGAGAGAGAATATAATGCGAAAAATAAGATAACATTGTGTATTACGATGACAACATGAGGGCGAAAGACACTGTTTGTAGGCAACCTAAACGTCATTACTGCTAATTTGCCATTATTATAACTGCAATCTTTACGACTTTGAGAACTAGAACATAGCAAACCCCACTGCAATTATGCGCAATTATCCTTAAGCAAAATATGTGATTAGATGAATGAATGAGTAAATGAGTGAATCAGTGGGTGAATCAGTAAGAGAACTGGTAAAAGAATTAGTGAGTTATTGAATGAGTTTGTAAGCGAATGAGCGAATATATCTGTTAACATCACAAACACAAAAAAAATAACGTTCATAATAACTATTACGACACATAACAAAAAACTAATAGCAATGGAAAATTAATTCAACTACCACATTGACCTTAACATAGCAACGGTGTGCGATTAATGGACGAGTGAGTGAAACCGGTGACATGATTGCCTCTTACCCGTCAACCCATCGCTCTGCAAGAGGTACACGGCATAACAAAGCGCAGATATTTATTTCCACGTCATCCCATGATTCGTTTGACCTTAACTTTGGGTCCAAAACAAAATACCGATTCGCCGAGGCATCAAAATGCACGTGTTACCGCAGAGGGAGGAGTTGAGTAGGGAAAAAAAAAGAAAAACAGAGGGGACCAGGTTAGGTCATGGTCGTTTCCCTCGTGATTTTCGCCCCATGGTCTTCGCCGTCGTCTTCGCATTGTCGCATCCCGAGTCGCATTTGTCTTCGCATTGTCGCATCCCGAGTCGCATTTGTCTTCGCATTGGCGCATCCCGAGTCGCATTTGTCTTCGCATTGGCGCATCCCGAGTCGCATTTGTCTTCGCATTGTCGCATCCCGAGTCGCATTTGTCTTTGCATTACCCAGAGACGTTTTACCAAATATCATTGGAACGATTGCCACGCCGTTCGTCTGGGGGATGGTTGACAGAGGCAAGTGCACACAAAGTAAAGGTACTAGGGTATCGCCATTGTCCTTCGCTCCTTACGACGGTCGTATCTGTACGATGACCATGACAATGTCCATGGTCAAAGGACACGGCTGTAGGATATGAGGACCTGCCTGCGCTTCGTTTGCTAATTCCCATCTCTTATCCATAATTCATTCATGCTTACGTTCGTTAATCTAACCGTCGCGACATATTTAAAAGAGGCAGAAGAAAAAGATTCACGTCGACATACTCGGTACAACGCAAGCAATGAGTACAATGGACGTATAGAAGAAAATAGATGAAAGGTGCAACAAACTCACTTTTAACTCCCATTTAACAATGTAATAAATACTGCATCCGTTAAACTAAAAATACAGAAACTTTGTACACGGAAAGAGAGAGCGGATTATTAACCCAGTTAGAGAAAAGAGTGAAAAATGGATGCATACATGGGTACTTGAGAGCTAACACACGTAAAATAAGTAATCTCGAGTATGTATGTATTCGACTAGAAAATAAAGGCAAAATGAACACCACAAGAATTTAACAGATACGAAAGGACGAATACTGGAAATAATGTACCGTTAAAAAAAAATATATGACACATTTATGACCGGGAATTACTGGCGCGAATAATATATATATGCCTCAATTTAAAAATCCGATCAGAGCTAATATTATTTCATACTCTTTGGGTAAATTTATCGAGCAGTCACGTTCCTAAATACCACGAAAATGGTATCGATGAATACCTCTTACTACTACTAATTTACAGTGGATATAATCCACAGTTGTTCCCCCACAGCCTGCAACCTGGGTCCTGACAGTAGCGGAGTACATGGAGTAGATCAGGGAACTTGCGGGGTAATATATGAATGAATTACGACGATATACGACACAAATCTACCTTAGTTCCCTCATTTGTCTACTGTAAATTTATAATGTAAAAGATGCGATTTTTATGCGGTTTACTCACCCGCATGACGTGCTATGTGCACAGCAATCGCTGTTTTTTTCTTACGGGAATTTTGAAATCGCGATTTTCGGGGCATTTTTGTACTTAAAATCCTAACACAGCGACCAGTCTAATCGTATCCAGCTTTGAAGTTAGCCCTAGTCCTGGACACCCGCTCCTTTTTAGCAGTTCGTGCTACTTACCTTATTTTCGGGAGTTTTTATTTTTGTTTCTATACATGGAGCTCGGAGTGGTTCCTTCTTTAGCGATGCACCTTTTGAATACACAGTGTATGTGTATCCCAATTCGCATCCCGCAAATACACACAAACACTCACGCGCAAACACATAAACACACACGCGCAAACACACAAACACAAATACACAAAAAACGCAATTAACACGTACGTAAACAACCGACTCGGAACTCGCTCGAAAAGTCAAACTCGCGGATTCACTAATAATAAGGAACATGAAAGCGCTATAGTTGGCCAGTTAATCTAGGGTTTACTCTCATTCAATGTCGTCTAAAGTTCCCCAGAAATCGTTTTTCCGATAGATGGCTCTCTTTCAAATAAGAGCGCTTCAGATGAGACAAAAGGACTCTTCACCAGTGCAGGATGAAGGCAGAAGAACCTTGATATGTGTCATGCCCTTCCTTACTATAATAAGCCCAGAATGTAGTGTATACGGGTGGAATCGCGGGTAAAGCACACTATATATGACACTATATATGAGTACTAGAAGGTGAGATAACCCATCGATACTATTTTCGTGGTATTTTGTAACGCGGCACTATTCGGAAACTTTAGTGACTGATCGCCAAAAAGAAAGTTATAAATTTATGTTCGCGTATGCAAGAAAAAACGAAATAATCCCAGCTGATAGATAGAATTGCGCCTCGGTTAAAATATGACGGAAAACAATCCATTAGTTGAAATAAATCGCAAGAAAGAACAGTTTCGTGAATCTTCTGTTAACGCGTGTTTTATTCCTCTTTTTTTCACCAGGCAAACCAAAATGACACGGCTTGACCTCCCTGTAGGGGAAGAAAGCAAAAGAATAAGAATGCCTAA
>BOPN01006716.1:35000-37500 GCA_017312705.2 Penaeus japonicus
AAGAAACAGACAGAGAGGGATGAAGATAGAGAAATGGAAATAGGGAGGGAGGGAAAGAGAAAGAGAGAGAGAGAAAGAAACAAGGAGAAAGAGAAACAAAGATAGAAAATAAGAGAGAGAGAAGGGGGAAAGACGGTGAAACAGCCAGACAGAAGATTGAAATTTAGGATAAAGGACAGAGAGGAAGACGGAAAGAAAGAGAAATAGAAAGGCAGAGAGAGAGATAATAAAGAAAAAAAATAAAAAAATAAAAATAAAAAAATAAGAGAGAGAAAGAGAAAGTACGATATTGTTTAAATTTTATGTATTGATATACATTTAGCTCAGAATATATAGGTATTGATTAGAATATCAATGAAAATTATGGTGATTAATCTATAGTATTTTCTTAATGTGTTTAGTTTTCTTTGCCTTATTACTTATTTTCACTCTCTCTCTCTTTCATGGAATAATTAACCTAAATCTTTTAAAACTTCGTCTATTAAGGAGTGTTTGAAAATTGATGAAAAAGCTTATGATTGATTTATAAAATAATTAGTTTATTGGCGTTAATTGTATATTGGTAAATTAATTTCAAGATCTTTAAATACTAAAATTAACCTAAAAACTAATATTTGTTTAACATAAGCAGACTTGATATCCTTATTAACGAGAATGCAAATAGCGTGAATTACTCTACTTATAATCATGAAGATGATTGAATGAATAAATTTAAACAAAAACAGACCAATGAAGAATAAAAATTAGAATAAAAGGAAAAGCAAAAGTGACAAAAAAATGATAATAATTAGAATAATAATAATACTAATAGTTTGAGATATATAAGGCCCGATCATCTCAGATCTCGGTGGTACAGACGGCAAAGCATGTAACTCTCTTTTCAATAGACCAAATAGGAATGGAAATAATAAAAGAAAAGGCAAAACTAACAAAAAAAGCCTATAATTAAAGAGTTGGAGATATATAAGGCCCGTTTTTCGAATATTATCTTAGATCTCGGTGGTACAGTCGACATAGCTTCTAACTCTCTTTTCAGATTGGTTCCAGTGTCGGAGGTTCCCGGGTTCGAGACCAGAATAATCTTTCCTCGGGAAAAGTTAACAGGTGTCCTCGGCACTTGCTCGTGTTTGGCGGTTCACGAGCGTTCTCTTCGGAGATAACGTCCCCCACTCGAGGTCAAAGGTCATTCCGGTCGGCAGTCACGCAGTAAGGCAGCACAGGCTCTCTGGATTATAAATTGGTTCAAATCTGTATGAGTTTCTGGTTCGGTCCGATGCAGTGGTTGTTTTGCAATGATTATCAATATATATATATATTTTTTAACATTCCTCGATTTTTTTTACTCCTTCCCTTTTATTTATTTAATGTTTAACCAGTTACAAATCGTTAAAAAAGCTACTCAGAATCTGCAAGTGAAATCAAATACCGTAAGACAGTTTGTCTACTTCCCAAGCATAATACATGATATTGCCTAAAACATGGAAGAGGAAAAGATAGGGAGAGAAATATAAAAGAAGTCATTACTTATTTCAATTATTATTTCATTGCAATAAAAAAAATACAAGTCTAAGAACATTAGATACAACAATGTTTTTTTCTGTAAATTAATTCTTTATTACTGACGACTTGTATTATTCTGGCTTGTGGAGAAAACAGACATTTGTCGTCATTATGACCAGAGAAGAGAAGTTTTGCAATAATTTCATATTCGTAATAAAAATATACCTTTATACCGTTATTTCAAGGGAAAGAGATAGATAGATAGATAGAGAGAGAGAGAGAGAGAGAGAGAGAGAGAGAGAGAGAGATTGAAAATTAAATTGAGACAATGAAAGAAAATGAGAGTGAGGGAGAAGAGATAGAGAGAAGTGAAAAGAAGAAAGATAGAAGAGGGTGAAGAGAGAAATAAAAAAGAGAATGAGGGAAAGAAATGAAATAGAAAAAGAGAGATAGAACGAAAGATAACGGGATAGAGAGAGAGATTGAGAGAAAAAGAGTAATAAAGAGAACGACAGAGGATGGTGAGAGAATCTTCTCCCTTTCTACCTCTCTCCCTCGCCCTCTCTAAGACTAACAGGAAGAGAGAGAGAAAGAGGGAAGGAAAGAGGAAGATAATGAGAAGAGGGGGGGGGGAGGGGATGAAACAGTGAGAAGATTGGAAGAAAGGAAAACAGATTCCTACCTAGACAGAGAAAAGAACGAAGGAGAAGAGAGAGAGAGAGAGAGAGAGAGAGAGAGAGAGAGAGAGAGAGAGAGAGAGAGAGAGAGAGAGAGAGAATTAATTAATATTAATCTGATAACGAACAAAAAACAATTTATAATTCTCTTTAGCACAATTATAATATAAATAACTTATTGTTGATCAATTATAGTGATAAATTATTAACAAAAAGGTCTACAATAAAAGAGTTTGAGATATATAAGGACCCATTTTCAACTTAAACTTAAACTTAATCTTTTCTTTTAAAGAGTGTATGATAATGTAAGTTGTTGTAACAAG
>BOPN01006716.1:40000-42500 GCA_017312705.2 Penaeus japonicus
AATAACGAACAAAAAACAATTTATAATTCTCTTTAGCACAATGATAATATAAATAACTTATTGTTGATCAATTATAGTGATAAATTATTAACAAAAAGGTCTACAATAAAAGAGTTTGAGATATATAAGGACCCATTTTCTTTTAAAGAGTGTATGATAATGTAAGTTGTTGTAACAAGATTACCGTATATAATAATAAAAAAAATTATTACTTATGACTTGCAAAATAATGATCAAAATACAATTAAATTTCCTGACATTTTGTGTCGCTCTGTTCATTGTTCACTTTTATCAATTTATGGAGAAGAGAGAAAGGGTGAATTAAAGAGCGAAGATAATTTTTGGTATAATTTTTACTCATGGAAAGAAGACAACTTTAACTTTTTTTTTTGCATAAGAATGCGATCTTGTGTGTGTGTGTGTGTGTGTGTGGTTTTCCTGAAACAATTGACCTAATTGTCTATTATCATGATTTACAATTTATTCCACGAGAAGATATTCAGTTTATCGACGATTCCATATTCAAAAATGTTGAAATTTATATATGAAAACACTAGCTAATGCCTGTTTAGCATAAGATGATTAATTTGATATCCTTATTAACGAGAATGCAACTAACCTGAATGATTATACTTGCTCTCTCTCTCTCTCTCTCTCTCTCTCTCTCTCTCTCTCTCTCTCTCTCTCTCTCTCTCTCTCTCTCTCTCTCATGGAGCAAATAACTTTTAAATCTTTTTAAACTTCGTCTATTAACGATAGTCAAACTTCATTTGAAAATTCATAATAACTTTATGATTGATTTTATAAATAATTAGTTTATTGACGTTAATTGTATATTGATAAATTAATATCAGTATATTTTCAGACACTAAAATTAACCTAATAACAACAACATTGTTTGTTGTCAAACTAAGCAGGTATTTGTTTGGCGTACTTGAATATGATATCCTTATTAACGAAGGTAAAATGACGTGAATTACTCTACTCATAATAATTAAGATGACTGAATTATGAAATGTAAACAACAATAGACCAATTAAGAATAAAAATCAAAATAAAAGGAAGAGCAAAGGTAACAAAAAAAAGATAATAATTAAAATAATAATAAAAATGATAATAATCGTTTGAGATATATAAGGACCCATTTTCTCCTTCATTAATTAGATCTCGGTGGTACAGTCGACATAGCTTCTAACTCTCTTTTCAGATTGGTTCCAGTGTCGGAGGTTCCCGGGTTCGAGACCAGAATAATCTTTCCTCGGGAAAAGTTAACAGGTGTCCTCGGCACTTGCTCGTGTTTGGCGGTTCACGAGCGTTCTCTTCGGAGATAACGTCCCCCACTCGAGGTCAAAGGTCATTCCGATCGGCAGTCACGCAGGGAAGGCAGCACAGGCCTCTGGATTATAAGTTGGTTCAAATCTGTATGAGTTTCTGGTTCGGTCCGATTCGGTGGTTGTTTTTCAGTAATTTACCATCATTTTAGAGCAGAAAGGCAACTACTACTACTATTACTAATAATAATGATAATATAATGATAATAATAATAATAATAATGATAATAATAATAATAATAACAATGATAATGATAATAATGACAATGATAAAATAATCTTCAGATTATTTGAAATTTTCCTCGAGACTTTTTACTCCACTTTTATTATGCCCTGTTATGAGGGCGGTTGTTAAACGGTTCATCTTTTCTGCTTATTATTATAGAATAAAATAATGAAATGCTCATACGAATAAGAATAACAATAATGATATTTATCATAAAAAAACATTAATCAGTAATTAAAAGCCATAACAATAGCAATAACAATCATAACAATCATACTAACAGTGAAACAACTAATAAGTTACGTCACTAAAAAAAGAAGAAAAAAAAACGAAAAAAAGCAAACGAAAAAACGAAAAAGTTAGAACTAAAAGAAAAAACTCCTTTTGGCTATTTACAAGATTTTTCTTTTCCTTGAAGCAGTTGAATTCATTAATAGATAACTTGACTTGAAGTTCTGATAATATCTGAAAGGAGATACAATAAACTTAATAGAAGTGGATCAATTTACCGATGGAAATATAACGACGAAGAGCTTGTAAATTAGCTAGATAAAATTTGGTGTAAACTTGATTTTTATTGATTTTTTTGCTCATTAATTCTGTTATTGTCTTTTTCATATGATTCCCTGGGATGTAATTAACCTTCTTCCTGCCTTATCTAGAGTCACAGGAACCAAATAGGTATTATGAATACTTCCTTATACTAACTAGTGCCGGCATCACGATGTTAAAAAATAATTGGGTAAGAATCTGCAGATATACGAGTAAAATAAAAAAAGATTATCAAAAGGTCTTTTTGGATGATACATGTAAAAAAAAAAAAAAAAAAAAAAAATAAAACGGAAGAGGAAAAGCTGAGGAGAGGAATATAAAGAAAACTCTTTGGACATTTCAAGCTGCAAATTAAGTAATATAAAAGTATATATATATACTTTTATATTAT
>BOPN01006716.1:60000-62500 GCA_017312705.2 Penaeus japonicus
GAGGAGAAGGAGGAAAGGAGGAGAGAAAGTGAGGAAGAAAAGGAGGGATGGAGGGAGGAAGGAGGATAAGGAGGAGAGGGAGGGGATGAGAAGAGGGAAGGAAGAAAAGGAGGGAGTAGAAGGAGGGAGGGAGGGAGGGAGGGATTGAGAGAAGGAGATGAGGGAGAAAAGGGAGGAGTGAACAAGAATGATGCACAGAGGAAAACGAGGAAGACGGCAGAAAGGAAGAAGAAAGAGGGAGATAGAGAAGATAGAGAGGGAGGCATGGAGATCGGAAGGATGGAGGAGGAAGAGGAAAGGGAATAAAGAAGGGGAGGGAAGGAGAAAATGGAGAGTAAAAGAGAAGAGGGAAGGAATGATGAAACTACAAAAGGAGATGGAGAAGGAGAAGAAGATGGAAGAAGAAGAGGAGGAGGAGGAGGAGGAGGAGGAGGGGGAGGAGGAGGAGGAGGAGGAGGAGGGAGGAGGAGGAGGAGGAGGAGGAGGAGGGGGAGGAGGAGGAGGAAGAGGAGGAGGAAAATATGAAAAGAAGGAGGAGGAGGAGGAGAAGGAAGAGTAAGAAGAAGAAGTGGAGGAAGGTAATAAAGAGAAAGAGGAACATAAATAGAAAGAATAAGAGAAAGAGAAAAAGAAGGGGAAAGAGGAGTAGGAGAAGAAGAAGGAAGAAGAGAGTGAAAAGACAAAAGTAAGGACAAGAGAAAGAGAAAGAGGAAGAAGAGGAAGAGGAAGAAGAGGAAGAGGAGGAAGAGGAGGAAGAGGCAGAAGGAGGAGCTAATATATATTCTCCCAAGATGCATCGTGTCCCTGCAAAGCGCTTATTAAGACAAATGGTTCCTCCAGCAGGTTATAAGTCTTAGGAACATCCGGGGATTTTGTCGCAAAGGAAGAAAAAAGAAAAAAAGAAAAAAAGAAAATAAATACGTTTTTCTTCTCGTTGAATGGATGGAAAAGGAAGAAAAAAAAAAAATAGGAAAATAGAAATACGTTTTCTTTTCGTTGAATGGATGGAAAAGGAAGAAAAAAAAAGAAAAAAGAAAATAGAAATATGTTTTCTTCTCGTTCTTTTTGTTGCATGGATGGATGGACAGCGATTCGGTATGTTGCAAAGAGGAGGAGGTATGTGTGTGTGGGGGGGGTGAGGTAGGGGTAGGGGTGGGTGGTGGGTGGGTGGAATGGTTGAAAGTGGTTGATGGACTGTGTAGATAAGACGAAACGAGAGAAAGAAAAAAAATGTAGCGAAAGATAAGATGAAATAAGGATAATAATGAAGAAAATCGTAGAACAGGGGGTGGTGGGAGGAGAGGGGGGAGGGAAGGGGAGAAGGTGAAGGTGGGGGAGGAGAGGAGTGGGGAGAAGGTGAGGGGGGAGGAAGGGGGGAAGGTGGAGGTGAGGGTGGGGGAGAAGAGAAGGGGGAGGTAAAGGTGGAGGGGAGAGAAGGGGAGAGAGGGTGAAAAAGGGGGGGGGAGAGCGTGAAAAGGGTCAAAAAGGGGGAGAGAAACTTTCTTAAAGAGTCCTTTTCAATAAAGTAAAAAGGGGGCAAGTCTGTTCAAAGGAAACTGTGTCATTCTAAAAATAAAGAAAAAGGGGGGAGGGGGAGGGGGAGGGGAGGGGGTCGTTTTTCAAAGTTGGGAGGGTCGTTCTTAAAAGATGAGAGTCGTTCTGAATAAGAAGCGCCGAGATATGGGGGATGGGGGAGAGGGGGGTAAGGGGTGGGGGAGATCTACCAGTAAAGGGTGAGAGGAGGGGAGGGGGGGAAGGCAGTAACTTGCAAAGGGGTGAGAGGAGGAGGAGGGGGGGGGAGGGTAACTTGCAAAAGGGAGGGAAAGGGGTGCAGGGAAGTCGTTTTCAACCAAGGATGGATAGGGGGGAGGTCGTCCTCATGGGGGGGGGGGGAGGAGGGGAGTCGTTCCCAGAGAAGGGTAGGATGAACAAATAGGGGAAGGGAGGGAGGAGGGGGGTGAGGAGGGGAGGAGACCGAACCGCCTTGTTACATCGAAGTTCACACTCGGCTGGGCTTTGCAACGGCATAATTGTTGAAGAATTGTTGCAATTATCATCAACGCAAAGCCTCGGGCCGCAGTGACGCCGGGTGAGGGACGACTCATATCTCCTCATATATGTCTGCAACGAGGGGGAAAAACTGCGCTGACGATGCGCAGACGAAGATATGTTGCAGAAAAAGTGATCTCCTCTCCCCTCTCTTGAGTTGATTAATATGCAAGGCGGGCGCGCGGGTGCTCAATGTGATCAACACGCATACACATACATACATACTGTACATACATCCATATACGTACATGGACTCACACTCATGTACATCCATCCATCCATCCATCCATACACGTACGCGCACTCACACTCATATACATTCATTCATATACGCCCTCTCTCTCTTTCTCTTTCTTTCTCTCTCTCTCTCTCTGTCTCTCTCTCTCTCTCTCTCTCTTTCTCACCCAGGCACATAGATACAGAATGTTAATACCATATTAATAGACGATAT
>BOPN01006717.1:15000-22500 GCA_017312705.2 Penaeus japonicus
CTTCACCCCCTCCCCGATCCCCAATCCCCACTCCCCTCTTTCCCTCCCCCTTCCCTTCTCCCCATTTCCCCCTTTCCCCCCTTCCCCTCTCCTCTCCTCTTTTCCCCTCTCCTCTCCCCTTTTCCACCTCCCCTCTCCTCTTTCCCTTCCCCTTCCCTTCTCCCCACTCCCCTCTTCCCCTCCCCCTCCCCCTTCCTTTCTCTCCTTTTCCCCCTTTCCCCCCTTCTCCCTCTCCTCTCTCCTCTCCCTTTCCCCTCCCCTCTCCTCTTTCCCTTCCCCTTCCCTTCTCCCCCTCTCCTCTCCCCTTTCCCCCTCTCCTCTCCCCATTTCCCCCTTCCCCCCCTTCCCCTCTCCTCTCCTCTTTTCCCTCTCCCTCTCCCCTTTTCCCCTCCCCTCTCCTCTTTCCCTTCCCCTTCCCTTCTCCCCACTCCCCTTTTCCCCTCCCCCTTCCCTTCTCCCCATTTCCCCCTTTCCCCTTTTCCCCTCCGGTTCCAGTCACCGGCGTCCCATCAGGCCAGGTGATGGTACAAGCTAATCGATGTTATATGGCGGCACCTGCACTTCAGCTGTTGATCAAACGCCGCGTGCAATCACCCTTTCCTGTCACCCAGCTTGGCGTTCACATGAAAGGGCGTGCGCGGGCGTGCATAGGTGGGTCGCACAGGTAGGATTTTTTTTTTTTTTTTTTTTTTTGGGGGGGGGCTTGTGTGTGTGTTTTGTTTTTGTTTGTTTGTTTTTCTTCTCTCTCTTTTTGTTGCTGTTTGTTTGTTTATTTGTTTTCTTTGTTATCTGGGTTTCTTTTTTCTTGTTGCAGGGGTTGGAGGGGTTGTGTTTATGTTGTTTTTGTTCATGTTGTTGTTGTTGTTGTTTTTCGATTTTGGTTGTTTGTCCTGTGTTTTCTTTCTGTGTCTTTCTTTCGTGGATATTTGTTGATATTTTTTGTTGTGTTTCTATCTCCATTTGTTTGTCCATTTCTATCAATATTAATGACCGGTATATCGTTGATGAGTGTAAGTATGTGTAAGTATGTAGACCATCCCTCTATTCATCCATCCATTCATCCGTCTGTCCGTCCATCCATATATCCATCCACCCATCCATCCTTATATCCATGCAGCCATCCATCCACCCATCCATCCATCCAACCATCCATCCACCCATCCATTCACCCATCCATCCACCCATTCATCCTTATATCCATGCAGCCATCCATCCACCTATCCATCCATCCAGCCATCCATCCACCCATCCATGCAGCCATCCATTCACCCATCCATGCAGCCATCCATCCACCCATCCAATCATGTTTTCATCCATCAGTCCACTCATCACTCCATCCATCCGTCTATCCATCCATTAATTTATTCATTTATTAATTCATCCATCCATACGCCCGTTCATACATAAATACACACACTGATTACACGCACACACATACACACACACAGTCAGACAGACTCACATACACATCAACACACAAAATCAAATAAGAATGATAGAAATATACATAAAAGTAATACATAAACATGAAAGATCCATTCATGATGATAATGATAATGATAATAATAGTTATAATAATAACAATAATAAAGATAATAATAATGATAATGATAGTAATGATAGAATAACAATAACAATGATAAAAAAAAAATAGAAACAACACTTAAAAAAAAAAAAAAAAAAAAATCAGTTCATTCCCAGTTCGCATTTCCATCACATTCCATCTATGATCAATCACATGCAATCAATCCTTTGCGAAAATAGTCGATCGCAAAATATCGAACAGAGTAAATGTCAATTACCTCGTGCGTGCAGCGCATTTTAGGACTTATTGCCCCTGTTGTTTCGCTAATTCATTTTTCATTGGCTATTTTGGTTTTCGAAAATCTCGTTAGTGTCTTTTTAATGTGGAACTCTATCGTCTGTCATTGTCCGCGGCGTTATTCGTAAATAGGGTATGATGAATTGGCTATGCTGCGGTACTAAATGCTGGGCTGTCTGTGCCTGTGTGGGATTTGGTTTTGGATATTTTGCGAAGGTGATTTGGTTTGTCCCTCAAAATAATTGATGTTTCCTCGGGGAAAATTAAGAGAAGGTGAATTAATGGAAGAAGAATGTGAAGAAGAAGAGGAAAAGAAGAAGGAGAAGAAGAAGAAGGAAAAGAAGAAGAAGAAGAAGAAGAAAAAGAATGAAAAGAAGAAGAAAGAAAAGACAGAGGAAAAAAATTATAAATACACACACATATATATATAAAAATAATATATATATATATATATATATATATATATATATATATATATATATATATATATATATATATATATATATTCACACACACACATACATACTGTATACGTCCGGGATTATAAAGCATCTAACTGAAAATATCAGAATAAAAAAATTATAATGGTAGTTATTATGATACGAAATCACAGTAAGATCACTTTGACGGAAGTAGACGCACTCGTAGCAGGAAATAGTCGTAGCAGTAATAGCAGTGATAGTTGTAGCAGTTGATGAGGTTGCTGATGGTAAATTTGATATTAATAATTTGATATGGGAAGAATGTTAATGATGAAATCAATAATGGCAATTGTACAAATGATTTTGATGACAATTGATAATGATCATGATAAAAAGATGAAAGATATTGGTAGCAACGACAACAGCAGTACTGATAATAATACTGATAATAACACAAAAAACAAAGACAACAATGACACAAGCAGCAATGAAGATGATGGTAAAAATGGTGATGAAGGTAATGATAACAATAAATGTAATAATGGTAATGATATACATAACAATATAAGTAATAATGATGATGATGATGATGATATTAATAACAATGATCATACTGATTATAATGATAATAATGATAATGATGATAATAGTCATAATAATGATAATAAGTATAGTAATAATGTTACTAGCAATAACGATGACGGTAATGATAGGGATAGGAAGAACAATATCTTAATAATAATTGTAATAATAATGATAATAATAATGATGTTGAAAGTATTGACCATGATGGCAGCGGTAAGGATCATTACAATATATAATGTTAATGATGATGATAATTACAATAGGAAGAATATTAACCATTATAAAGAAAATATTGATCATAAGAATAATAGTGACAATGATGATAGTAGTTATAATGACAACATGTAATTACCGTAATATCATTTTTATTATCATGATAATGATTTTACCCTGCCTCTCCTTCCGCCGCCTCCCCTATCTTCCCTTGTCTCCTCCCCTTTCCCCCTTCTCCTCCTCCTACCTCTTCCTCTTACTCCTATTTCTCCTCGTCCTCCTCCCCATTCTTGTATCATTATCATTATTATTATCATTTTCATTATCGTTATTCATCCTCCTCCTCCTCCTCCCCTCCTCCCTCTCCTCCCCCTCCTCCCTTCCTCCCTCTCCTCCTCCCCCTCCTCCTACCCTTCCTCCCCCTTCCCCCTCCTCCTACTCCTCCACCTTCTCCTCCACCTCCCCCATCCACCTCCTACCCCATCCTTCTCCTCCCCCTCCCCCTCCACCTCCTACCCCTCCACCTCCCACTACCTATCCCTCCTCCTCCTCCTATCCCTCCTACCCCTCCTCCTCCACCTCCTCCTACCCCTCCTCCTCCTCTTCCTACCCCTACCCCTCCTATCCCTCCCCCCCTCCCCCTCCCCCATCCACCTCCTACCCCTACCCCTCCTCATCCTCCCCTTCCTCCTCCCCCTTCTCCCCCCTCCCTCTCCTCCCCCTACCCCTCCCCCTCATCCTCTTCCTACCCCTCCACCTCCCCCTCCCCCATCTACCTCCTACCCCTCCCCCCTCCTCCTCCTACCTCTCCTCCCCCATCCCCCTCCTTCTCCCCCATCCCCCTCCTACCCCTCCTCCTATACCTCCCCCTCTTCCTCCTCCTCTTCCTCCTCTTCACCATAATCCTCTTGGCCGGACTTCATCATCTCCGCATCATGACATCAAACGTTGCCCTTCAATACGACATTGTGAGGGTCTCCTCCTGGCGTCCTTTGAGATGTGTTGTGAAGAGCAGGTGGCTTGGTCCCCTGCGGTCGACACAGCCTGTTTGTCTCGTGGTTATTACTGGTCAGTGTTTCTGCTGTGTTTAGCATTTGTCTTTTTTTTTTTTTTTTTTTTTTTTTTTTTTTTTTGGGGGGGGTGTTGTTGTATTTGGTCTTGTTGGTGGGTGGTTTATTGTGGGATGGAGGGTGGGGTGGGGGTGGGTGGGTTGGTGGGGGGGTGTTTGTTTATTATTTTAGTCTGTTGTTTGGTTTGGGTATTGTTTGTATTTTTTTTTTTTTTTTTTTTTTTTTTTTTCTCTCTCGCTACAGTAATTATTTTGTTTTGTGCTTTTCTTAATTATCTATCAAATCTTTTATATCCATCCTCCTATCATTTTTATTTTATCATCTATCCTCTTTTTCTCTCTCTCTTTCTATTGAAATTGCACATCTTTTCTTCTTCTTTTTCTTTTTCTTTTCTTCCTTTTTTTTCCCCTCCGTCTCTATGTCACGCTGCAGCTTTGTCTGGTCTCGAGAGCGTTCCGATTCATTGTCTCGAGAGCGTTCCGATTCATTGAACTCCTTTTTCCGAAGGCGGGCTCTCCCCACACTATCCATTTAGTGAAAGAATTATGTTAGTGGCTCGGTACGAGTACTCGCTTCGCTTCCCGGTCTTTGATTGGATCTGTTCCCCCCACCCCCCAACCCCCAACCCCCAACCCCCAACCCCCCACCCTCCTCGTGCCCTCGTCTCCTTCCCAAGCCAGTGCCCTTGGTCAGGACCTGCTAAGTGCCTGTGGGGCCGACCTCCTTCACCCCTCCTCTCACCCTTTTCTCCTTTATGTAATCTCTTTTTTTTTTACTTTAATGTACCCCCTCCCCATCCCCCTTCCTTCCTCTCCCCTCGGTTAAGGATTCTCCTCCTTGTGTCCCATCCTCTCTTTCCTCTTGTAAGAATCCTACTCTTTGCTCTAAAGTTCTCCCTTCCCCTCCCCCTCCCCTACCCCTACCCCTACCCCTTGCAAGGATACTCGTCTTTGCTCTAATGCTCCCCTCTCCTCCTCCCCTCCTCCCCCTCTACCCTCTTCCCCTTGCAAGGATTCTCCTCTTTACTCTAATGCTCCCCCTTCCCCCTCCTTTCCCTCCTCCCCCTCCCCCTCTATACCCTTACTTTTATTATGATCCTTCTCTTTACTCTAATGCTCCCCCTTCCCCCTGCCCTCTTCACACTCCCCCTCTACCCCCTTCCCCTTGTATGGATCCTCCTCTTTGCTCTAGCGCTCCCCTCTTCCTCCTCCCCTCCTCCCACTCCCCCTCTTCCCCTTTCCCCTTGCAAGGTTTCTCCTTTTTGCTCTACCGCTCCCCTCTCCTCCTCCCCCTCCTCCCCCTCTCCCCCTACCCTCTTCCCCTTGCAAGGATACTCCTTGCTCTTAATGCTCCCCCTTCCTCCCCCTCACCCTCTACTCCCCCACTCCTCCCGCTTTCCACCTTTGTAAAAAAAAAAAAAAAAAAAAAAAAAAATAGAACCACCCACCCCAAGGTCGCCGCCCTTCTTGGCGAGAATCTCGTCACTCGTCTTCCGGGGAAATTGACGACGACAAACTTGGCGACGACGATTTTATGAGATTATCGTCAATAGCGATTACTTGGACGAGCGGGACGAGCGGCGAGGTCCTTCACGTCCTCCTTCATCTCCTCTTCCTTCTGCTCCTCTTCTTTCTCCTCCTCCTCCTCTTCCTTCTCCTCCTCCTCCTCTTCTTCCTTCTCCTCCTCTTCTTTCTCCTCCTCCTCCTCCTCCTCCTCTTCCTCTTCCTTCTCCTCCTCTTCCTCCTCCTCCTCCTCCTCCTCCTCTTCCTCCTCCTCCTCCTCCTCCTCTTCTTCCTCCTCCTCCTCCTCCTCTTCTTCCTCCTCCTCCTTTTCCTCCTCCTCCTCCTCCTCCTCTTCCTTCTCCTCCTCCTCTTCCTCCTCCTCCTCCTCCTCCTCCTCCTCCTCCTGCTCTTCCTCCTTCTCCTCTTCCACCTACTCCTCCTCCTCTTCTTCCTCCTCCTCTTCTTCCTCCTCCTCCTCCTCCTCCTGCTCTTCCTCCATCTCCTCCTCCTCCTCCTCCTCCTCCTTCTCCTCCTCCTCTTCTTCCTTCTCCTCCTCCTCCTCCTCCTCCTCCTCCTCTTTGTCTTCCTTCTCCTCTTTGTCTTCCTTCTCCTCCTCTTCTTCCTTCTCCTCCTCCTCCTCTTCTTCTTCCTCCTCCTGCTCTTCCTCCTCCTCCTCTTCCTCCTTCTCTTCCTCCTCCTCCTCCTCCTCCTCCTCCTCCTCCTCCTCCTCCTCCTCCTCCTCCTCCTCCTCCTCCTCCTCCTCCTCCTCCTCCTCCTCCTCCTCCTCCTCCTCCTCCTCCTGCTCTTCCTCCTTCGACGATACAATCAGCGGAATTGAGGGCGTTCCCATCGGCGGATCGTGAATTAGAGGAAAGGTTATCTGCGGGTTCGGTATAATTTATTTTCGTCTGTCTCCCCCCCACCCCCTCATCTCCTACCCCCTATCTCCCAACCCCCCCATCTCCTAACCCTCCCCCATCTCCTAACCCCCACCCCCAAACCCCCACCCCTAACCCCCCCTATCCCGTAACCCTCCCCCATCCCCAAACCCCCACCCCTAACCCCCCCTATCCCGTAACCCTCCCCCATCCCCAAACCCCCACCCCTAACCCCCCCTATCCCGTAACCCTCCCCCATCCCCAAACCCCCACCCCTAACCCCCCCTATCCCGTAACCCTCCCCAATCCCCAAACCCCCACTTAACCCCTATCCTGTAACCCTCCCCCATCCCCAAACCCCCACCCCTAACCCCCCCTATCCCGTAACCCTCCCCAATCCCCAAACCCCCACCTTACCCATCCCCACCCCACATCTCCTAACCCTCCCCCCACCTCCACCCCCCACCTCACCCCACCACCCCCACCCACCTCACCCCTCCCACGCGCTAGCCTTGCCACCAGACGGCCGTGCAATGAAAGAGACGCGACATAAATAACCGGGAACAAACCCCTTTCTGTCATTGCTCGCTCGCGCTCCGTGGGAAGAAGAAGAAGAAGGCAGAAGAAGAAGGCGGCGACGATTGCACTACCTGATCGATGGTATGAATAGCGGGTGTTGATCACGAAGGGGGGGGGGGGAAGGGGGAGGGAGGGAGGGTGAGGGAAGGGTGAGGGTGAGGGAAGGGGGAGAGGGAGGGAAGGTGGGGGGGGATGGAGGGAGAGGGAAGGTGGGGGTGGAGGGAGAGGGAAGGGGGGAAGGGGGAAAGGGAGGGGGAAAGGAGGGAGGGAGGGGGAAAGGAGGGGGGAGGGAGGGAGGGGGATGGAAGGGGGAGGGGAAAAGGAGTGAGAGGGGAAGGGGGGAAGGGAAAGAGAGGGAAGGGGGGAAGGGAGGGAGAGGGAAGGGGGGAAGGGAGAGGGAGGGGGGAAGAGAGAAAGGGAGAGAGAGGG
>BOPN01006717.1:57500-61057 GCA_017312705.2 Penaeus japonicus
TTTACAACGCTTATTTGATTAATATTTCCAACACTTATTTAATTCATATTTCCAACACTTATTTAATTCATATTTCCAACACTTATCTGATTCATATTTCCAACACTTATTTAATTCATATTTTCAACAGCTGTTCTTATTTCCAACACTAAGATATTCGCTTTGATAAGTTATTTGCTTTGTATTTCCAGCCCCTTGTTTAGTCTCTGTTTCCAACACATATTAGTTCCTATTTCCTACATTCATATCATGTTGAGATGATGAGTAAATTACCTATTCCTTATAATTTTTTAAATGGAATTTTGGACGTTCCTTCGTAACGAGTGAATATTGTGTTTATTGAGTTGACTGGGGCTGCTATTCGAATTATTCTAATTTTGATATCAATTGGAAATATTTAATATTATTTGTTTCATTGGATTTCCGTGAGCCAAAGACATATTACAAATATGTTTTGTTTTTGTTTGTTTTTTGACTCTCAGGCCAAAAATACCATTTGACTCTGACTATGAAAATGAATGAGATATGGAAATTAGATTTAGTAAAATAATAAATAGAAATGAAAGTGGCATGAGAATAAATAGAATTGAAAATGATAAAAGAATGAGTAGTAATGAAGAATGAGTAACTAGTGAATGAATAATAATGAAATGCGAAATTTATGTCGGCAGAGTAAAATACTTATGACAGTCAAATCAAAGATACAAAGCAAACGCTACACGTCAATTACCTTCTTTTGCAATGTTCCCGTTGCAGTTCTGTCCTCTTCTTAGTTTTGTGCATGGTTGACTATCAAATGGAAATTATGAACAAATAGCTGTTACTGAACCGGGTTTGAATAAATGCGATTGAAACAAAACTTTACCCATTTCTACGTTTCAAGTCTAAGTGCAAATAAAATTATTCCTCTCTGGGACATTTACTTATTAATTCAATTTCTTTATATATCTACATCTACCATCACGATTTCCATATGTGGGTTCCAGCAATTCATATCAACATTTAAGCAATCCATGTAGGAAGTGATCCGTATCTCCTTTCACAGTCGATATACCAAGAACGTTGGCTTTAAGCTTAAACATTATGCAGCAATACAAGAGTTTTTTTTTTTTTTTTTTTTTTTTTTTTTTTTTTTTTTTTTTTTTTTTTTTTTTTTTTTTAAGTGGTTTAGAGAGAAGGAATCATCATTTGTGATGATTTTGTATTAATGATCCGATTCAATTCAATTTAAATTCAATTCTTTGTGTTACTGATATGGTCATCATTGTTGCTATCATTTTTCCTATCCTTATAGCTATTATGATTGTTATTGGCATTGTTATGATGATGATGGTGATGATTGTCATTACTATTTTTATTATCAACGTTGTTGTTGTTGTTGCGTTTGTTATTATCATAACCACTATAATTGTTGTCATTATCTTTATTATCATTATAATGACTCTTATCATTATTATCAGTACCATCAGTATTATCATTATTATCATTATTATTATCATTACTATCATCATCATCATTACTATCATCATCATTAGCGTCATCATCATAAATACTTATTCATTTCTATTATCTTTCCAAGCATTTATGTATCTAATGATTTTAATTTAGGTATCAAACATGAACTATTCCAAAAGTTGTTCAATTTCCTTGAACGTTTGTTTCGATATCCTGGAACAATAATTTTTGCAAAGTAATGCTCTCTTTTATATCATCTGCTCGGCTTGCAATAAACACACAGTTATACACACATTACTCGTGTGTGGATGTGGATGTTTGTTTGTGTGTGTAAGTTTGTGTGCTTGTGTTTGTTTGTGTGTATGTGTGTGTGTGTGTGTGTGTGTGTGTGTGTATGTGTATATGTGTCTGTCTGTGTGTGTGTGTGTGTGTGTGTGATATACAGAACGACTACATTTCGAATAATAAATTGATGAATAGGCATATAAAGTGTATCAATTATTCTGATAGAGCAAACAAACAAAATATAGAAAAGGAATTGGCAACCTTTCAGGAGAAGAAATCATTAAGGCAATGACGTGAGTTTCTAAAAATACACAAAGGCTTGAAAACTCATGAAATAAATTAATAGATTATAATGATGATTATGATGATGAGGCTAATGATGATAATACTAATGAAGATAAGGATTATAGTAATAATGATGATGATCTGATGATGATAATACTAATGAAGATGAGGATTATAGTAATGATGATGATGATAATATTGTTAATAATAATGATCATGATAATGATAACAATAATAGTAATGATAACAGTAATAACAAACACAGCCACAACAGCATGAATTCACAATGATGGTAATAAAAAATATAATTATGATAGTAAAAATAATGATAACAACAATGATGATGATAATAGTAATAGTATTCATCATCATGATAATAATGATAATGAGAGTAGTTAGAATAATTAATATATATGTAAGGATAGTCAAAATGATGGTGGCAATAATAATCATATTGGCAACAATAATTATATCATTAAATAATAATGATAGTGATAATGAAAATGATAATAATTATAATGATGATGATATTAGTAATAATGATAATGATCGAAATGATAGCAATACCAATAATGATAATGATAATGATTACAATGAAAATGAGGATAATGATAGAAAAGAATTATCATAATAATGATAATAAGGATGATAGTAATCATAATGATATTACTAATACTGATGGTAATGATGATGATAATAATGAGGATAATAATAATAATAATAATAATAATGATAATGGTAAAAATAGTAATGATAATAATAATGATAATAATAATAATAATAATAATAATGGTAAAAATAGTAATGATAATAATGATAATAATAATAATAATAATAATAATGGTAAAAATAGTAATGATAATAATAATAATAATAGTATTAATAATGGTAAAAATAGTAATAATAATAATAGTAATAACAACATCAATCAGGATATTCATAAAGATAATGGTGATGATAATGATGATAACAATAAAAAATAATGCTAACAATGATAATGATAGTGGTAATGATGATGATGATAATAATGATAATGATGATAGAAACACTAACGATGTTGATAATAATGACAAACAGAATAATATAAAATAAACACAAAAAATGAAAAAAAAATCCTTGAATGTCATCTCTGACCTGCAACACTTAAAGATGCAAAAGTAGCAAAATCTGAATATTAAAAGGGACCACTTACTCAGCAGAATCAGAATGAGATTAAAAGAAGAATCACATCAAGCCAATCCCGAAAGAAACCTCAAGTCGGAGTCTGAAATCTATAATTATGGAATTAAACTAGGAATCAACACTTATAGTAACGCTGTATATGATAAACTTCCATCATATAGTGACAAAGAGGGGAAGTTGAGTTAAGGGGAAGCACAATGACAAGGCTAGCGAGAAGACGGTGCTGAATCAAGATCAAAAGTGTCCCAGATAGCAGACGTATTGCAAGCACAAGTGATCAGGTTGATATTCGTATGTGAGGCGAGGTATGAGGGCCTTTATTTTATTTTATTTATTTTTTATTTATTTTT
>BOPN01006718.1:0-7500 GCA_017312705.2 Penaeus japonicus
AGACACCCACACACACACACACACACACACACACACACACACATATATATATATATATATAAACACACACACATTTGCATTATTAGAAGGTCACCTAAGCGGCAACATTTGACATTTGACCAAAGGGAAGAGCAATACAAAAGCCTTCATGATTTATTGAATAAAGGTCATTTTTCACAAACATAAAACATTTGCTAAAACTTTACAATATACAACTTGACATGTGTTTGATTACACTTTTACAACAGTGAATGTTTATTTTTTATTCATTTCTTTTAGTGAAAACAATAAATGTAATACAGAAAAAGATAATTTTTCCATCGTATAACACAGTCTTTCAAAATTATAATAATAATAATGAGGACAAAAGCTGATAAGGATAATAGTAGTAATTATGAGAATAATAACAATGATAATAATAGTAATGAGAGAAATAATAGTGATATTGATGATGATCGTAATAATATTAGTAATAATGACAATGATGATGATGATGATAATGATATTTATAGCAAAAATTGTAAGACTATTCGTAATGACGATAATGATGATGATGATGATGATGATAGTAATAATGATGATAATAATAACAACAACAATAATAATAATAATAATAATAACAATAATAATTATGATAATGATAATGATAATGACAATATTGATGATAATGATCAAAGTGATAATAATTCTAATATTGATAACAATAGTAGTAAAAATAGTAATAGTAAAAAAAGATAATATTAATAATAATGATAATAGTAATAATAATAATAATAATAACATTAATGATAGTAACAGTTATAGTGATGATGACGAAGATAATAAAAATAATGATAATCATAATCATAATACAAACCCTGCTACTATTGTTGTATGATAACAATTATTATAATGATGGCAAAAATGATTCTATAAATGATAAAGATGATATTGAGAATAATAATGATAATAATAATAATGATAGTGATGCTACTAATATTGATAATATCAATGATAAAGATGATAACAACCATGATAGTAATAACAATAATGATGATGATCTTCATAATAAAAAAAATATAATGATGATAGTAGTAATAATAATAGAAGTTATGATAACAATAATGGTAATGATAATGTTGATAATAACAATGATAATAATGGTAATGATAATGAGAATGACAATGTTAATAATGATAATGATAATGAGGATGATAATGATGATGATAATAATGATGATAATAATGATGATGTTAATCATGATAATGATAATGATGATAATGATGATAATGATGATAATGATAATAGCAGTAATAATATAGGTGATAACAATAATAAGAGTAATGATGATGATAATGGTGATAATGATAATGAAAAAAAGTAATAATGATAATGATGATGTTAATTGAAATGATAATGATGATAATATGATAATGATAGTTATAATGATAATTGTTATGATTATGATGATAATGATGATAACGGTAATGCTAATAATACTGATAATTAAAGTTATGATAATAATGATAATAATAACAATAGAAATAATGATACTGATGATAATGATAATAATGATAATGATGATGATGATAATGATACTGCAAATGATGAAAACAAGATAAAAACTGTGATGATGGTGATGATAATGAGGATGATGGTGATGAGGATGATGATGGTAATGATGATGATGATGATGATAATGATGGTGATGATAATGATGAAGATGATAATAATGATGTTGGCAATGATAATGATAATAATGATGATAACAATAGTACTAATAATGATAAAGATGATAATAATCGTAGTAATAATAAAGGTAATGATAACAATAATGATTATTACGATAATAATGATTTTTTATGATAATTGTAAAATTAATATGACGATAATGATAATGATAATAACAATAGTAATAATAATAATAATTATGGTGATGATAATGACAGTGATAATAATAATATCGATAATCATAATAAAAAAATGATGATAATAATAATAAAACAATAATGATGATGATGATAACAATATTAATAACAATAATGATAATAAAAAAATATAACGATGATAGTAATAATAAAGATGAAAATAACCATAATAATGGCAATAATGATAATGATTATAATAATGATGATAATGATAAGAGTAATTATAGTAATAACGATAATGATAGTAATGATAACATGACGATAATCATAATAGTAATAATATCAATGATAATAATGATAATGATAACAACAATAACCAAAAAAAAATATTAATGACGATAATAATAATATTAATAATAATCTCACAATCTTGATATTCATTTAATTAAATCCAAGTACATCAAACAGTTCAAAATACCCATATATGCTGCATACTATAGATATTTATAGCAACACCGTACAATCTCTCTCTCTCTAATGCCCAGCCAATACCCTGCAACATGATATATGCAACATAGAGCGAAGCATACCGCATAATAATAATAATAATAATAATTGGGGTTATACAAAAATATACAAAGACACGAAGGTTTTTACTACAAAGCTTTGATTCTTATAATTTTATTTCAAAGATCTAGTTGCATATGAACTACATTCCAAAATAGAACTATCATTGCTGTCACAGTTATACAAATATTTACGTTTTTGGTCTAATGCTAATACATTTCATAATAGAGTTTGTGAATGATTTGACAAAAAAAAAAAAAAAAAAAAAAAAAAAAAAAAAAAAAAAAAAAAAAAAAAAGAAAAAAAAAAACATTTTTTTTTTTTTAATTCGGAGGTAAAATAGAACTGTGATGGTTCTGTAAAGAAGGGAAATAAATCTAAATTTATAAAAAAATAAAAAAAATTAAAAGAAGATTTGAATAAAAGCATGGGAGTGTTAATGAGTTTATCAAACATAATCATAGTATGAGGGCCGTTAATAATGCTAATCGTAATGAGGATGATAATGATGATGATCTTAACAATGATAATAATAATAGTAGCATTGATGATATAAGGATGATAGTTGTAGAAGTAACAGTAGTAATAGTAGTTGTTGTTTTTTTTTGCTGTTGTTTTTCTTTCTTATAATAGTAATAATAACTGTAATGAGTACGGTGAATATGATGATTATGATGATATTGATAATAATAATAATATATGAGGATGATAATAGTGATGATAATAAAACAACTTATAATAGTAATAATTATAATAATTATAATGAGAGTAACAATGATAATGATATTGCTAATAATAATAATAATAGTGATAGTGATAATAATAAAACCAATAATAATGATGATGGTGATATCAATAATGATAATACTGATGAGTCTGATGATACAAATAATAATGATAATGATACGAATGATAACAAAAAAAAAATGATAGTAATAATCAAGATAATAATAATGTCAATAAGGATGATAACAATCTTAGGAGAATATGATCCGAAAATCCTCAAGATTTCCATTTCAGGGAAAGGGAGAAAGAGAGAAAAAGTAAATATCTTTAATCGTGTAAGCGGACCACCGTACAGTACCATGGAAACGGCATGTTACAAACAAACAAACAAACAAAAAAAGAAAGAAAAGAAGGAAAAAAACAACAACAGCTAAGTAAACTCTCAAGTCCGCTGACCAATCGCTTTCTGCACGTTAACAAAAGTGTGGAAATGGCCATGTACATTTTACTATCTTCTGTACTTGCGTTTGTCTCTAGTCTTCATTGCGCATCCTGGATCTTCATTTGTTAGAAAGTGAAGTCGACGTCCTCTATCGCTCCTTCTGTGGCACTTGTCACTATCTTTTCTTTCCTTGGAACTGACAATCCGTTCTTAATAAGTCCTTCATTGACGAGTTCTGTTCCTTACCATGGTCAGGTAAGAAATAGTCTGTCCCCTTCGCCATTTTCTAGGTTGCACGCTATTCAACTATTCAATTCCCTCCATCTTCTATGGACTCTAGGCTCTGTTCCTTCTCCTGCCATCTCAGGTTCTTTGGCCAGGCTGTAGCTCTCAATATATGTCCCTTTATCTTCTGGGTCACACCAACATCATCATATGCCACCAACAAGAGTCATAAGCTAAACACATCTCCTAGATAAACACATCTCCTAGGTAAACACATAAACACATCTCCTAGGTAAACACATCTCCTAGGCAAACACATCTCCTAGGTAAACACATCTCCTAGGCAAACACATCTCCTAGGTAAACACATCTAGGTAAACACATCTCCTAGGTAAACACATCTAGGTAAACACATCTCCTAGGTAAACACATCTCCTAAACACATTAGTTAGATATATCCCCTCTTCCGCTGATGTCCATATTCTGCAAGTGTTGCAGCTTCAGCGCTGGTCCTTACTCATATTCATAAACCTGTACCTAATGCAAGCAACCCTCTTTGTCTTCCTTTTGACAGACTGAACAGAAATAAGTACCTTTCCTCCTATACTTTTGACCTTGCGTGTCTAGCCTCTGACCTGACCTAATCTCCCTGTTGATCGGCAACAAAAAAAAAAATCTTATTTCTTAAATCTTTCCTGGAATTCGACTGTGATTTCTTTGACCGTTTTTTTTAGGTTGTAGTAATTTTTCATGTTGTGTGTTTTGTTTACCGTGGCAACACGATATGGGGTTCACTTTACATTTTATTAATTCCTATTTTCAACAGAAAAATACATGTCAATTACAATGCAGTTGAGATGGCGACCTAATCAATACTAAAACGACTTTTACAATCTTAATCTTCATTATAATATCCAGTATCACAACTATGATGATGATATGAGAATGTCGACGGATGGATAATTATACAAAATATAATAAATGTGATATGTCACCTTCCACTTCCTATAATCTCTCAATCTTAAAATCAATGCGTGGGGTTAGATCAGCATATGTCAGTGCATATTTAAGTGGCAGTGTTTGTGTTGATTTAAGCGTTGATTTACGAGGTGTTTCTAATCTTTGTGAAAGTTTCTACTATTGCTGTATTTTGGTAACCTCACCCAATCGCGTGGTGCACTGTAATAATGAATGCTTGTTAAGAGTCACTGGTGTTAGTGTGGTATGTATGTAAGAAATTTCGTGCAGAGGTGAATTCATGATTTTGTTGTTTGGAAGCATTCATGTTTGTCATTGTCAATGTAGCTGTTTGCAATCTTGTGATTTTGTGCTTGTGTGCTTGTCTGCATCTATTAAGAAATTCCATTTTATCATTTTTATAAGAGCACTAATGGCAGGTGTACCAGGCGCCTTTATCTATTTTTAGAGAATTTATACTGTGTTTGGTATAGGGATTCCATACAACAGCACAATACTTCAATGTTTGTCTTAACAGTGTACATGTAACTTATGTTTTTTATTCTAATCAATGTGTAGTTCTGCAGGTGTCTCCTAAAAAATCCCATAACTCTTCTGATTTTGTTGATAATACAGTCTATATGCGTATTGAAACTGATGTTAGATGTAAGGTGCAGTCTAAGATTTTGATATGGATTCCAATTTCTGATTGTGTAACATGTTGGTGTATTCGAATTACGTGAGCTCTGGTGAACCGGAGTACCATGCACTTGTCTGTTAGGGCGTGCATGCCTGATTGAAGGAGTCTGTAGTCACCTTCAAATAATGATAAATCAAAATGATATTAGAAAAAAAATGTGGATTTCGGGAGGCCATTTATAAATAGCAAGAAGAGAAGTGAGCCAAAAACGGTGCCTTGGGGGACGCCAAAAGAAACAGTGACAAGGACCGTGTATATACTAGGTCCAAGTAAACAGTTTATCCTGTGTTACATTATTGTCACCCTAGTATAATTTATGGTGTGTTGTGATTAATCATGTACAATATGATTGCTTGGTCCAGAAATCATGTAGTGAGTCTACAAGGGTATCATTGTATGAGTGTCAATGTATGAGGGAAATGTTAAGATATTGGACTTCAAAACCTCTGTTCTTGAGAGATGGAAGTGAATACTGTCATAACTTCTGCTTAATGAAGGTGTTTATGGATAACACGATGTAAATCATACAAGATGCTGCAAACAAACGAAAACATCATGGTTATGTAATTTACGACGAAGTCAAACCAGAGATACTGACTGATATTAATGATAATGATGATCATAAGTGGGCCGGGATAACATCACTCGATGCTAAAAGAAGCCTCATCTTCAAGCTGAACAACACCTGATCACACAGCCAACTATTTAATTAACACTATATAATCTACGATCACAACCATTTTACGGAGTGTTACAAGTCCGCATCACCCTTGTAGATAAGGTCCCATCTGAGGACGTGGGGAATGCTGCTAAACGTGGATGAAGAGTCCTGTGGGGATGCGAGTTCCTCAGGGACACATTACATTCCTTCTTTGGAAAGCCGTCACTGGAAGCACAAGTTCAGTTCACTTTCTCACTGGCTGGCTTCACTCAAGAAGCTTTTTTTCCCCCTTAGAGTGATCTGAATATACTCCGTCTTACTCACACACACACACATACACGCGCACACACACACCTTCCCATACTCGAAGCACACTGAATATGGTAAGCACTGTTCACGGAAAGGCTCTTTGATTAGAGAGTCTTGGTCATTGCCACTAAGAGCAGGTCGTGGGGGAGTTTTGCGAAAGGTCGCCGCCCCTGGTTGGTGAAGGAGGCCACGCGAACGGCCTCCTGTCGCTGGTAGTTCAAGTAGTTCTCGCACAGCATCTGCGGGAGATTAGAGCTTCGTGTTAGCGGCAATAATTTCAGCGAGAGGGCTAACAAACGCATACACACAAAACACACACACAAAACACGTAGACATTTTTCTCCTCAATTACTCAACTCTCTCTGCATCCTTCGCTAACCCATACGAAGGTCCCATCTTACCTGATTCAGAGGATTGGAATTAACGGTAAAAACGCCATGGTACTGCCGCGTCTGTGCCATCCTCAGCAGCTCCTTCTCCAGGTGTAGCGCCAGCCTCACGTTATCCTGGGGGAAAGGAACCGCCCTTGAGTCGAGTCCGAGGTTTTACAGCGTGGTGGAAATGAGAGGAAGGAAGTATTTTCAGCTTGAGTTGACCGCCAAACTTGGTTCATTTCCTGGGAAGTGAAGTAGTTCCGAAGACCCATGATATGATTGGAGAGTATTAGGGAAAAATACGTCAGTGGGGAGATTCCAGATGTTTGGCCTGTCAGGCATTTGATATGTATAGAGAATCTCGTTGCCTGAAGGTGCACGTGGAAGGAATGGCTGTGAAATTTCTCAAGAAATGAGTGGATGTTGAGCTTCCAAGCGAACGAACCAAACCAGAGATATTTAATGACTGTAAGACGAACCCCAGAGACATAGATCTTCCCAGGGACTAGGGACTGTGCTGTGGCCATACCTGCGGCGAGAGGCAAGTGCTGGTGGCCAGGAAGAGGTTGTGGACCCAGCGGCCGCTACGCCCTCGAGCTTCCTGACGAAGCTGGTGGCGGATTCCTTCTTCGAGAGGCTCGTGCAACGCCACGATGTCCTCCATGCTCGCTGGGACTGTGACCTACACCGGA
>BOPN01006718.1:12500-15000 GCA_017312705.2 Penaeus japonicus
AGCCTGAAAAGGACCTAAACTCGAAGGGGTATAAGAATGGGGTCTGAGTCTCGGAATACCTGGTGTTGGATTATGGTATAACAGTGGTATTGCGAACACGGATATCCATCCAAAGGTGGTGTGTAGGAAAATGGGTGTTCGGGAAAGAGGAGGAAGAAGGAGATGAAGAAGGAGGAGGAGAAGAAGGGAAGAAGAGGAGGAGAAAAAAGAAGAAGAAGAAGAAGGAGAGGATGGAGAAGAGGAGGAGAAAAAAGAAGAAGAAGAAGAAGAAGGAGAGGATGAAGAAGAGGAGGAGGAAAGAAGAAGAAGAAGAAGAAGAAGAAGAGGAAGGGGTAGAGGAATGATAATAGGAAAAAGAAGCAGAGGAAGAAATAAAGGAGGAATAATAATAATAGTAATAATAATAATAACAATAATAAGAGGAAGAAGACGGAAACAGACCTAAAATAAATAGAACAAAGTCTCCCCACCTTCAGGATATCATTGACGACCTCCCCGATGGTGGAAGCCTTAAGGAAAGCCTCGAGAGTAACGTCGAGGCCGAGCTCCCTCAGACGCACCACCACGCCCACGGAAGTGATGGAAGTCCCGCCCAGAGCGAAGAAGTTCTGGTTGAGGACGTCGTGGGACTTGTCGACACCGAGGGCGCTGCAGATAATGCGTCGGACGCGGGACTCGATCGGCTCCTCCTTCTGCGGGAGATGGAGAGAGGTGAGGGGGAGGTGATGGGGAGGGGGATGGGGGGGGAGGTGAGGGGGATGGGGGAGGTGATGGGGATGGGGGGGGAGATGGGGAGAGGTGGAAGGGGGGATGGGAGATGGGGAGAGGTGAGGGGGGGAGGTGAGGGGGAAAGGTGGAAGGGGAGGGGGAGGGGGAGGGGGGGAGAGGTGATGGGGAGAGGTGGAGGGGATGGAAGAGGTGAGGGGGATGGGGGATGGGGAGAGGGGGATGGGGAGGGGAGATGGAGGAGGGGGGAGGTGAGGGGGAGGTGATGGGGAGGGGTGGAGGGGGATGGGGAGAGGGAGAGGTGAGGAGGAGGTGAGGGGGGGTAGAGGTGATGGGGAAGGGGATGAGGTGGAGGGGGGGAGGGGGATGGGGAGGGGGATGGGGGGAGGGAGATGGGGGGGAGAGGTGGGTGGGATGGAGGGGGATGGGGAGAGGTGATGGGGAGAGGTAAGGGGGATGGAGGGGGAGGGAGAGGTGAGGGGGATGGGGAGGGGGAGGTGAGGAGGAGGTGAGGGGGGAGAGGTGGAAGGGGGGAGGGGGGATGGGTAGAGGGGGATGGGGATGGAGGGGGAGGCGGGGAAAGGTGAGGGGGATGGGGAGAGGGAGAGGTGATGGGGAGGCGAGGGGGGGAGAGGGAGGGGGAGGGGAGGGGGGAGGGGGGGAGGGAAGAGGTGATGGGGGATGGAGGGAGAGGTGAGAGGGAGGGGGATGGGGGAAGGGGATGGAGGGCGAGGAGATGGGGGATGGAGGGAGAGGTGATGGGGGGAGGAGGGCGAGGGAAGAGGTGAGGGGGAGGGGGGAGAGGTGAGGTGGAGGGTAGAGGTGGGTTAAGGGGAAGGGAAGGAGGGCGAAGTGAGGGGGAGGGGAGAGGGAGAGGTGAGGGGGAGAGCGAGAGGAGGGCGAAGTGAGGGGGAGGGGAGAGGGAGAGGTGAGGGGGAGAGCGAGAGGATGGCGAAGTGAGGGGGAAGGGGGAGAGGTAGGTTAGGGGAGGGGGAGATGGACGAAGTGAGGGGGAGGGGGAAACAGAGAGAGGTGAGGGGGCAAAGTGAGGGGGAGGGGAGAAAGGCCAAAGCTTGAATGGGGGAGTGCAGGGGGGGGGATAAGTTATCGGTAGAGGGGAGGAGGGAGTGGAGTGAGAGAAGGAGAGAGAAAGAGAAGGAAAGAGAGAGAGAGAGAGAGAGAGAGAGAGAGAGAGAGAGAGAGAGAGAGAGAGAGAGAGAGAGAGAGAGAGAGAGAGAGAGAGAGAGAGACAGACAGACAGACAGAGAGAAAGAGAGAGAGAGAAAGAGAAGGAAAGAGAGAAAGAGAAAGAGAAAGAGAGAGAGAGAGAAGGAAAGAGAGAGAGAGAGAGAGAGAGAGAGAGAGAGAGAGAGAGAGAGAGAGAGAGAGAGAGAGAGAGAGAGAGACGGACAGACAGAGAAAGAGAAAGAGAGAGAGAGAGAGAGAGAGAGAGAGAGAGAGAGAGAGAGAGAGAGAGAGAGAGAGAGAGAGAGAGAGAGAGAGAGAGAGAGAGAGAGAGAGAGAGAGAGAGAGAGAGAGAGAGAGAGAGAGAGAGAGAGAGAGAGAGAGAGAGAGAGAGAGAGAGAGAGAGAGAGAGAGAGAGAGAGAGAGAGACGGACAGACAGAGAAAGAGAAAGAGAGAGAGAGAGAGAGAGAAGGAAAGAGAGAGAGACGGACAGACAGAGAAAGAGAGAGGGAGAGAGAGAGAGAAGGAAAGAGAGAGAGACAGACAGACAGAGAGAGAAAGAGAGAGAGAGAGACGGACAGACAGAGA
>BOPN01006718.1:20000-22500 GCA_017312705.2 Penaeus japonicus
CTTCTTGGCGACGAGACAAATAGACGGAAGGAGAAGGAGAGAGAGAGACAGACAGACAAAGAAAAGTATAGATTATTAAAAAAAGTATCATTATAATCTTTCTGTAAGTAATGAAAAACAGAAAGACGTAAAAAAAAAAAAAGAGTGAAAAGAATCCTTTAGTTTCTTTAAGAAAATGATACCGAACCAAATGTCTCTACAATGCTAAAGTCTCTGGAGAGATAACCACCCACCCAATCCTTTCATCAACCGAGAAATACCTTACCCTCAGAATCAGGATGTTTTCCTTGGAGCTCCTGTAGGACATCCTCCTCCTGTACATCTGCAGGAGCCCCTGACGATCCACCTTACCGCTAGGCAGGTGCGGCAACGAGTCCACCACCACCAGCCTCGGCACCATCACCTGCGGCAGGTACGCCCTCAGGCACCTTAGCAGATCTTCGGTGATGGGCGTGTCCCGGTCCTCGAACTCCTTCTTGAGGACCACGTAGGCCACGAGCACCGGGTCCTCGTCCTCTGAATCCTGCTCCGTGGCTGCCAGGACGTAGTGGGACTCGGCGTACCTGAGGGCGACGCAGGGAAAGGGAGTCACAGGCGGATAGGACTTCCGGTTGCGTCACTGCTCGGTCGGCGACAGAGAAATCTTTATAACGAAAAGGAACTGAAATATAGGATATACAAGAGAATACTTAAAAGATACATTCATACAAACGTTAAATATCATCATCATTATTGTCTTTATTATTACTATTTCTATCTTTGATGATAATGGTATTGGTATAATGATGATGATAATGATAAGGGAATAATGATGAGGATAATGATGTTAGAATAATGATGATGATGATGAGGATAATGATAGTTAAAATAATCATAATAGTAATGATACAAATAATGATGATAATAATAGCAATAATAACAACAATAATAATAACAATAATGATGATAACCTTAATCATAATGACAATGAAAATTATCACAATAACAACAACAATGATAATCTATCTATCTATCTATCAAAAGTAATTAACGCGTTATGATTACTTCGTCATCAGAATTACATATATTTCTGAAGACGAGGTAATCGTAACACGTTAATCACACCCCTCGTCTCGTCATTCAGTCTCATTTATCCTTTTTTTTAACATTTGTCATAATTCACTCAATTCAATCTATCAATTATCCATCCACCTATCTCTCTCCCTCCCCTCTCCTCCCCTCCCCTCCCCTCCCCTCCCCCTCCCCCTCCCCCTCCCCTCCCCTCCCCCTTACCCGCTCCGGTGCACCGCGTCCTCGACCTCCGCCAGGTGAACCCGCACTCCTCGCACCTTGACCTGCGAGTCGCGGCGGCCCTCGAACACGACCTGCCCGCCGACGACCTTCCCGAAGTCGCCGGTGCGGTAGACGAGCGCGTCCCGGGGCGGCTGCGGCGGCGGCGTGGAGGGGCTGAGGCGCTTGGACCACTGGCGGTCGGGGAACTTGACCCTCGCCGCGGTGGGACTGGCGGCCTTCGGGCTACTGCTGCCGCTGCCCTCCCGACGGGGCGAGCTCGACTCCGCCGACTTGGAGCGGATGAAGCTCACCAGCTTCTTGGTGTTGTTCTCCAGGACTCGGCCGACCTCCCCGTCCTTCTGCGGGGAGGACCTGCTGGCACAGGACCTCTGCTCGTGGTCCGGGGCGGGGGAGTCGAGGGCGGCGAGGAAGTCCTGGATCTTCTTCTTCTTGGCCTCGTCGTCGATGCGGATGGACGACAGGCGGAGGAACGTCTCGCGGTCGCCCGGGAACAGCTGGCCCTCCAGGTAGCCGGCGCAGACGTTCTTCCCGAGGACGACTATCTCGCCGGCCATGTCGTCCCTGGCGCAGTGGTAGGCCTGGCCGTCGTGGCGCAGCACCATGAGGGCCGTGTTGAGGATGGGCGTGCCGATGGGCACCTTCACGCCCGCCCGCCAGCTCGTCTCGTCGACCGGGAAGCACGTGACGTCGCCCGTGACCTCCGTCGAGCCGTAGAGGTTGACGAGCTTGCTGCCGGGGAACATCGCGAAGAAGTCGTTGAGCAGCCAGCCCGGTAGGGGCTCGCCGCTCGAGACCCACACGTGCAGGTGCGTCTGGAGGACCCGGATCGACTCCTTGCTCGTGTTGAGGTAGAGGAGCAGGAGCTTGAGCAGGGACGGCACGAGCACCAGCCTCGAGACGCCGTGCTGACTCACGTACTTGATCAGCAGCTCAGGGTTGACGGAGGGCTCCTTGGCGACCACGACGGGCACGGCAGCGAGGAGCGGCCCGAAGAGCTCCGTCAGCGAATCCACGAACGTCAGCGACTTCGACATGAGGCACACCTCGTCGGGTTTGTACGGAAGGTCCCTCCACTGCCAGCAGATGCGGTTCATCAGGTTCTCCATGGTGAGCCGCACGCCCTTGGGGTTGCCCGTGCTGCCCGACGTGTACAGGAGGCAGGCAATCTGCTGGCTGCCGTGCTGAGCCCCCGCGTCGGTGGCAGCGC
>BOPN01006718.1:35000-40000 GCA_017312705.2 Penaeus japonicus
AACAAGAAACCACCAAGCCTGACAGATATCATCATCTCTCTAAGAGGAATAACCATCAACCATAAAACCAGAAGGCAAAAGTGCGAGCGGCTGTTGGCACAAATCAATAACAGGATCGGGATTATTGGTAGGCGAGCCTCACTTATTCACTGGTTGCTGGGCTATAATCAAGTTTAGATTTCAGTCTCTATGTTAGATTCCGACTGGGACTGAGAGAGAGAGATAGAGAGAGAGAGGAGAGAGAGAGAGAGAGAGAGAGAGAGAGAGAGAGAGAGAGAGAGGCAGACAGACAGAGAGAGAAAGTAAGAAAGATGGAGAGACAGATAGATAGATAGATAGACAGAGAGAGAGAGAGAGACAGACAGACAGACAGAGAGAGATAAAGAGAGAGAGAGAAAGTAAAAAAGATAGAGAGACAGATAGATAAACAGATATATAAACAAATAAGTAGAGAGAAGGAGAGAGAAGGTGGAAAAGAGGGCGATAGAGACAGAAGGAAAAAAAAGAAGAAGAAGAAGAAAGAACCCATAGAAGCTAACACATCGAATGCATAAATCTCCTTGTCTCAGGTTTCCAGCATCATGGGTTCCACTGGACCCATTATTACAGGGACAGAAGTAGAGCTATTCCTATCATGGGAAGGAGGGAGAGAATTCCTTGCGATAAATATAGAAAAAAAAGGTATAAATGAGACTGAATAACACGTTCAGATTCATTCTTTAGTCTTTAGAAGGACGTGATTGAGAAGCGTTATTCGTGACAATTGTAGAAAAAAAAGGTATACATGAGACTGAATAACACGTTCAGATTAATTCTTTAGTCTTTAGAAGTACGTAATCGACAAGACTTATGCGGTCATGTTTATACATTTTTTTTTATCTTATCTATACAGATATTTTTTAGAGTGAGTTGTACTTCATATGGAGGAAGAATGAAGTAATTTCACTACAAGAAAATAGTATATATTTTGAAAAAAGCCTAGAGGGAAAGGAAGGCTATACACAAGAGCTTAATCCTCGCTGAAATAGAAGACTTTAGCAATAAGGTTTTAGTCTGGAAATGCTAAAACGTGGAAGAGAGAAAAAAAAGGTGTTGTTATGGGAACGAATATGAGCACCGGATCTCGGGGGCGGGGAGGGGGGCGGGGAGGTGGGGGGAGAAGACATTACGAAACCATTGATCTATCTAATTAGAGCAGAAAGTAATTCATTCCTAGAAATGAAAGTTCAAAGCCATAGAGACAATATTCCATCACACAATAAGAAGAAACCACACAAAAGACCCCCCCAACCCTCCCTCTTCTCTCTTCACCCCTCTTCCCCCTCCTCTCCTCTCCCTTCCTCCCTCTCTCCTCATCCCTCACGCCTCTCCCCCCTCCCTCCTCCCTCCTCTCCTCTCCCCCCTCCCTCCTCCCTCCTCTCCTCTCCCCACCTCTCACCTCCCTCCTCACCCCTCTCCTCCCCCCTCCCTCCTCCCTCCTCTCCCCCTCCCTCCTCTCCCCTCACCCCTCTTCCCTCCTCCCTCCTCTCCTTTAACCACCTCTCCCCACCCCTCCCCTCTCCCCACCTCTCTCCTCCCTCCTCCCCTCTCCCTCCTCCCACCTCCCTCCCCCCACTCACCTCGAAGACGTAACAAAAAAAAGCAGAGAAGGAGACGAGGAAATCTGGACGAACAATAGGTATTACAGCGGATTCCATGTCTTGGCGAGGGAAGCGGCTTGCAGGAGGGGGTGGGGATGGGGTAGGGATGGGGGAAGGGTGGGGGAAGGGGAAGAGGAAGGGGAGGGTGGGGGAAGGGGAAGAGGAAGGGGAGGGTGGGGGAAGGGGAAGAGGAGAGGGGTATGAGGGGGACGGGGTAGGGAAGCGTCTTACAGGAGGAGGTGGGGACGGGGTGATGACGTGGAAGAGGAAGGGAGGGTGGAGGAAGGGGAAGAGGAGGGGGAAGAGGAGAAGGGTAAGAGGAGGGGGAGGGGGGGGGGGGGAGGGGAGATCCACGTGCAGATTAAGGAGCGAAAGAGGATGATGGGGTTGAGGAAGACCTCATGGCAGATTCCGGATACAAATGCCTTGACGGGGGAAAAGAGGTTAGGCAATTGACTGTTGCAATGGTGAGATGAAGACAAGGAAGGGCAATGCAGATCGTGGCAGTATAATGATGGTGATGAGGATGATGATGATTATAGTGATGATGATGATGATGGTGGTGATGAGGATGGTGATGATGATGGTGATGATTATTGTGGTGATGAGGGTGATTATAATGATTATGATGATGATGATGTTGTTATAATGCTGATTATGATGATTATGATGATGATGATGATTATGATGATGGTGATGATAATGATGATTATGATTATGATGATGGTGGTGGTGATTGTGATGATTATAATATGATATGATGGTTTCAATAATGATCATGTTGAATATAATGTCATTATTGATGTTAACAATTATGATGATAATGATGATATTACTGAAATAATGATTGAGTTTGTAAAGGTATCATTAATGATAATGGGATGATGAACACGATGAACATGGCAATCATAATGATCATAATAATCAAAATAATAATCATAATAATAGTGATGATAATAATTAGATTAATGATAATAATTAATTTGATGATAATAATTAAGGTGATGATAATGATTAGATTGATGATGATAATTAATTTGATGATAACAATTAGATAGAAGATAATAATGATAATGATGTAATGGTGATGATATTATTAATGATAAGATAAGGATGAAAAGAACAATAGGGATATAAATGATAATAATGATAATTACAATGATAGTGATGATGAGGATGGAGATAGTGATAATGATGAGGGTGATGGTGATAATGATAATAATAATAATAGTAATAATGATGATAATAATAATGATAATGATAATGATAATAATGATAATAATAATAATAATAACAACAATAATAATAATTATAATGATAATAATCATGACGTTAACAACAACAACATCCAATCCATCACAATAACAACCATAATGCTCAGTAATTCAAAATTGCGAACACGAATGCCATATCAAATATATACCGAACAGAATTAATGCCCAGAATCGAAAAGGCATTAACGTAAGAGTAAGTGTGACGAGAGACCAGGAAAGTGTGTGCCAGTCTCAGGGGTTCAGCCAAAGAGGGTATTCTTGTCGTTGGCTGAGAGGGGGGGGGAATGGGGGGAGGGGTGGGAATGGGGGGGAGGAGGGAGGGAGGGAGGGTGTGGGAATGGGGTGGGAGGGGGTGGGAATGGGGTGGGACTGGGGTGGGAGGGGGGAGGGGTGGGAGGGGGTGGGAGGGGGTGGGAATGGGGTGGGAGGAGGTGAGGGGGTTTGGGGGGAGGGGTGGAAGGGGGTGGGAAGAGGTAAGGGGGTTTGGGGGGAGGGGTGGGAGGGGGTGGGAGTAGATGAGGGGGAATGGGGAGGAGATGAGGGGGAGGGGGTGAGGGGGAATGGGGGGAGGGTAGGAGATGAGGGGGAATGGGGAGGAGATGAGGGGGAGGGGATGAGGGGGAATGGGGGATGAGGGGGAGAAGATGGGGGGGCAATGAGGTGGGAGTAGATGAGGGAGAGGAGATGAGAGGGAGGAGATGAGGGGGAATGGGGGGAGGGGGAGGAGATGAGGGGATGGGGGATGGAGGGAGGGGGTTTAGGGGAGGAGATGAGGGGGGTGAGGGGAGGGGGAGAGGAGGAAGAAGGGTCAAAGGAGGAGAGGGTTTGGAGAGAAGCGGAAGGGTAAAGGAAAGGGGGTGGAGGGAGAAAGGGGAGAGTAGGTGAGTGGTAGATGAGGACGGGTGTGGGGGGGGGGGGGGGGATTTGAGGGGAAGAGGAAGGGAGAGAGTGGGGAAGGAGGGAAGGCGGAGGAGAGGGGGGGAGATCATACGGGGTAGATGAGGACGGGTGGGGTGGGGGGGAGGGAAGGAAATGAGGGGAAGAGGAAGGGGGGGGAGTGGGGAAGGAGGGAAGGCAGAGGAGAGTGGGGGAGATCAGATGAGGTTTAGAGAAGAAGAGGCAAAGGAAATGAGGGGAAGAGGAAGGGGGAGGGGGAAGGAGGGAGGGCAGAGGAAATGAGGGAAAGGGACAGAGAAGCAGGGGGAAGAGGAGAAGGGTAGGGGGAGGGGTTAAGGGGAAGGGGGAAGAGGAGAAGGGTAGGGGGAGGGGTTAAGGGGAAGGGGGAAGAGGAGAAGGGTAGGGGGAGGGGTTAAGGGGAAGGGGACAGAGGAAGAAGGGGGCAAAGGAGGAAGGGAGGAAAGATGAGGGGGCATAGGAGAAGGGGGAAGGAAGACGAGGAGAAGGAACAGAGAAGCAGGAGAGAGAGAGAGAGAGAGAGAGAGAGAGAGAGAGAGAGAGAGAGAGAGAGAGAGGACAGAGGTGAAAGGGGGAAAAGGAGATGATGAGCAGAGAAGGAGGGGTTAGGGGGAAGGGGGAAGGGGGGGAACAGAGAAGGAGGAAGGTAGGGGGAGAGAGAGAGAGAAGGGGGAGGAGGGGTGGGGAGGATGGGGGGGGGGGGGGGAAGAGAAGTGGGAAAGAGAAAAGGGAAAAGTGGAAAGGAGGTTTTGGGAAAAGGTGGCCGTGATTTGCCCGTGAACAGCATAAGAGATATAAGTTCCCCCACGGGCGTTAAGGGCCTTTCACCCCTTTGCTCCTTAGGGGAATAGCGCCTTTCTTGCACGCTGCACGGGGGACATTCTCTTCCCCCCCCTAGAGCGTAAATTTCCCCCCGGCCCGAGGAAATCAATTTGAGCCTTAAAAGCTTCCTCTTTGTTGCAGCTCCTCGGAGAATGACGAGGGTGGGAGGGACGGGGGGGGGGGCGTGGGGGGTGCTAGGGGGGGGGGGAGGGGGCACCAGGGGGTAGGGGGTAACCGCCTACCTGGATCGATTACGAAAGCCTTTTTTTTTTTTTTTTTTTTTTTTTTTTTTAATTTGTTCTTTCTTTTACTACTCTTATTGTCGTCGTAATTATTTTTATACGTATTT
>BOPN01006718.1:42500-62500 GCA_017312705.2 Penaeus japonicus
ATATATAAATATATATATATATATATATATATATATATATATATATATATATATATATATATATAAACATATATATGTATATACATATATATATATATATATATATATATATATATATATATATATATATATATATATATATATATATGTATATATATATATATATATATATATATACATATATATATATATATATATATATATATATATATATATATATATATATATATATATATATATAATATATATATATATATATATATATATATATATATATATATATATATATATATATATATATATATATATACATATATATATATATATATATATATATATATATATATATATATATATATATATATATATATATATATATATATATATATATATATATATATATATATATATATATAAATTATGTGTGTGTGTGTGTGTGTGTGTCTGTGTGTGCAGTATATATATGCATACACATGTATATGTATAAGTATATACTATATATATGTGTGTGTGCCTTTATATAAACATAATCCAGTATGAATTGTTGCAAACATACAAGCAGCAATTGATGAATAAAAAAAAATGTTTCTGAATACAAAGAAACTAGCGATATGGGTCCGAATTCCCCCCAAGGGGAGAACTCACGACCTTCGATCAACTGGCTTTGAACATCGCGATGAAGCGGCCCAGAGACAGAGGTTCCTGGACGATCGCGAGGGGGGGGGGGGGTGAAGCTTCTGCGGCACCAGACCTTCAGCTGGAGAGCACAGATTTAGGCAAGCAAGCAGCTTTCTTTCTTTAAGGAACGCACAAGAAGCAAAACAGATATTGGCAAGTAGAATGATGAATATCAGGTAACATACATATAGAGACTAATATAAAAGGTACAAGATGTAAATTAAGAATTTATGTATTGATGGCCGCTTCATCAGTTGAAGCAACTGAGACATCATAACATATCCTGTCACTGGTTGGTTCTCTATTGTGGTAATAAAAAGGTAAGTCATATTTTCGCTACAAGCGATTAAAAAAAAAGTGGATAGTGTTTCTACCGGATCTATTCAATAATCATTGTTCTTTAGTTTCAGATTTTTAAGAACTTAATCCTTTTTTCATGAGGAGGTCACCGTAGCAGCCTGTGCATAGTGATTCCTGGAAATATGCTGTCATATGTAAACACATTGTAAATCAGGTGTTGATTTTTATCGTCCAATAGACAAATTTATCTTTCGTTATATTTCTCACCCAGGAATATACTTAATGTACTGCAATGTGGAAAACATGTCTATCAATACTGCAAGTTGTTCTTTTGGCACAGAATCGTGAATGATTGCACAGCTACTCCTAAGTAAAGGTAAATGAGTACTTAAGGGACCATAGATCACTTGGTCACATAAGCTCCAATAATAAATACGGGAATAAATAGATATTTTGAATAAATAGCCTATTAGTGTTCGACTACTTCACTAATAGGTTAAAAGAAACGTTCATACAATATTTTGCATGAGATTAATGGCATCCATTTGATCATTGCAATATTCTAGTGGTTATTAATCACTTTGGCCCTTGGCAATAGCAACACACTATGAAATCTGAAAACTATGACATTAAACAAGGCCATTTGTGTACGATGGATGCACTAGGTTATTGCTGCTATTATACAAATTTGTAGTTGTTAAAATTAAAAAAATTCACTGATGAAGATGTTGAAATCTCAGATTGCACTAATTCTCTAATGCTTATCATCATTGCATGGGGGACCATTGAAGGGCCAGTTACAAGCAGTGATGCCAGAATCATACACAATAGTGATGGGACAGTCAAATACATGAAGAGTAAAGCGCTCAATCCACTTGTCCCAGTAGCACTCATAGAACTTGTCACATGTGTCTGGATGCCGGAACAAACCTGCTCGCTCGCACACTTCTGGGCCCAACCTATCATCAAAGTCACGGCGTCCTCCTGGTCCAAACCTCTGGAATTTCCTGCCTCGAGTCAATTTAGCGACCAGTGAAGGTCCACCGGCAATGGATTTCCTTGAGCCTACACCTGAATATCCTTGAGACTTACTGGGAGAGCTTGAACCTCCTGAACTACCTGTGCGATAAGGACCGTTAGGCCCATCAGAACCCACGCCTCCGACTCCTCCAGTTCCACCAACGCCCCCAAAGAATCCAGGACTGCCAGATCCTCCAGAACCTCCAGAACCTCCTCTTCCTCCAGATCCTCCATAACCTCCAGAACCTCCTCTGCCTCCAGATCCTCCAGAACCTCCTCTGCCTCCAGATCCTCCAGAACCTCCTCTGCCTCCAGATCCTCCAGAACCACCTCTGCCTCCAGATCCTCCAATGCCTCCAAAGTGACCAGATCCGGAACCGCTTCCATGACCGCCTCCAGTACCTGCTCCTCCCAAGCCTCCGTGTCCTTCGTATCCGCTTCCTGATCCAGATCCACTTCCAGCATGACCTGCAGCCCCTGCACCTCCAAAGAATCCAGAGCCACTGGATCCTCCAGCACCACCTGAACCTCCAGAGCCACTGGATCCTCTGGCACCACCTGAACCTCCTGAGCCGCTGGATCCTCCGGCACCACCTGAACCTCCAGACCCTCCAAAATGACCGGCTCCAGCTCCAGCAGAACCAGCAAATCCACCAGCTCCTCCCCTGCTACCAGAACCACCCTTGTTTCCTGATCCTGTTGATCCACCAAAGTGGCCTGATGAACCACTTCCCCCTGAGGTCTTACGTCCAGAGCCTGATCCCGATACTGTGAAATGACTGACTGATCCACTGCTTCCAGATCCACTCTTGAATGGATCAAATGTGTTGCCACCAGAAGGACCTTCATAGGCATATCCACCAGTGGAGTGTCTGTCTTCCTCAGATGATCCATCAGAGCTTGAAGAACCTCCGAAATGTCCAGGTGCAGTTGAAGATCCTCCAAAGTGGCTAGAACTGCTGGAACTTCCATGGCTTCCAGAACCTGATCCTCCAAAGTGGCTTGAACCACCGGAACTTCCACGGCTTCCAGAACCTGATGATGATCCTCCGAAGTGGCTTGAACCACTGGAACTACCACGGCTTCCAGAACCTGATCCTCCAAAGTGGCTTGAACCACTGGAACTACCACGGCTTCCAGAACCTGATCCTCCAAAGTGGCTTGAACTGCTTCCTCCAGAGTATCCAGATCCTGCATCTTCTTCAGATGATCCTGCTGATCCTGCCGAGGAGCCGGTTACGAAAGGCTTAGCTGGAGCAGAATATGAATATCCACCAGATGATCCACTAGAACTACCACGGCTTCCAGAACCTGATCCTCCAAAGTGGCTTGAACCACTGGAACTTCCACGGCTTCCAGAGCCTGATGATGATCCTCCAAAGTGGCTCGAACCACTGGAACTGCCACCGCTTCCAGAACCTGATCCTCCAAAGTGGCTTGAACCGCTGGAGCTTCCACTGCTTCCAGAACCTGATGATGATCCTCCAAAGTGGCTTGAACCACTGGAACTGCCACCGCTTCCAGAACCTGATCCTCCAAAGTGGCTTGAAACACTGGAACTACCACGGCTTCCAGAACCTGATGATGATCCTCCGAAGTGGCTTGAACCACTGGAACTTCCACGGCTTCCAGAACCTGATGATGATCCTCCAAAGTGGCTTGAACCACTGGAACTGCCACGGCTTCCAGAACCTGATGATGATCCTCCAAAGTGGCTTGAACCACTGGAACTGCCACGGCTTCCAGAAACTGATCCTCCAAAGTGGCTTGAACTGCTTCCTGAACCTCCAGAGTATCCAGATCCTGCATCTTCTTCAGATGATCCCGCTGATCCTGCCGAGGAGCCAGTTACGAAAGGCTTAGCTGGAGCAGAATATGAATATCCACCAGATGATCCACTAGAACTGGCACTGCTTCCAGAACTTGATCCTCCAAAGTGACTTGAACCACTGGAACTTCCACGGCTTCCAGAACCTGATCCTCCAAAGTGGCTTGAACCACTGGAACTGCCACGGCTTCCAGAACCTGATGATGATCCTCCAAAGTGGCTTGAACCACTGGAACTGCCACGGCTTCCAGAACCTGATGATGATCCTCCAAAGTGGCTTGAACCACTGGAACTGCCACGGCTTCCAGAACCTGATGATGATCCTCCGAAGTGGCTTGAACCACTGGAACTTCCACGGCTTCCAGAACCTGATGATGATCCTCCAAAGTGGCTTGAACCACTGGAACTTCCACGGCTTCCAGAACCTGATGATGATCCTCCAAAGTGGCTTGAACTGCTTCCTGAACCTCCAGAGTATCCAGTTCCTGCATCTTCAGATGATCCCGCTGATCCTGCCGAGGAGCCGGTTACGAAAGGCTTAGCTGGAGCAGAATATGAATATCCACCAGATGATCCACTAGAACTACCACGGCTTCCAGATCCTGATCCTCCAAAGTGGCTTGAACCGCTGGAACTTCCACTGCTTCCAGAACCTGATCCTCCAAAGTGGCTTGAACCACTGGAACTTCCACGGCTTCCAGAACCTGATCCTCCAAAGTGGCTTGAACCACCAGAACTTCCACGGCTTCCAGAACCTGATGATGATCCTCCAAAGTGACTTGAACCACTGGAACTGCCATGGCTTCCAGAACCTGATCCTCCAAAGTGGCTTGAACCACCGGAACTTCCACGGCTTCCAGAACCTGATGATGATCCTCCGAAGTGGCTTGAACCACTGGAACTGCCACGGCTTCCAGAACCTGATCCTCCAAAGTGGCTTGAACTGCTTCCTGAACCTCCAGAGTATCCAGATCCTGCATCTTCTTCAGATGATCCCGCTGATCCTGCCGAGGAGCCGGTTACGAAAGGCTTAGCTGGAGCAGAATATGAATATCCACCAGATGATCCACTAGAACTGGCACCGCTTCCAGAACCTGATCCTCCAAAGTGGCTTGAACCACTGGAACTGCCTCGGCTTCCAGAACCTGATCCTCCAAAGTGGCTTGATCCACTGGGACTGCCACGGCTTCCAGAACCTGATCCTCCAAAGTGGCTTGAACCACTGGAACTTCCACGGCTTCCAGAACCTGATGATGATCCTCCAACGTGGCTTGAACCACTAGAACTTCCACGGCTTCCAGAACCTGATCCTCCAAAGTGGCTTGAACCACTGGAACTTCCACGGCTTCCAGAACCTGATCCTCCAAAGTGGCTTGAACTGCTTCCTGAACCTCCAGAGTATCCTGATCCTGCATCTTCTTCAGATGATCCTGCTGATCCTGCCGAGGAGCCGGTTACGAAAGGCTTAGCTGGAGCAGAATATGAATATCCACCAGATGATCCACTAGAACTGCCACGGCTTCCAGATCCTGATCCTCCAAAGTGGCTTGAACCGCTGGAACTTCCACTGCTTCCAGAACCTGATGATGATCCTCCAAAGTGGCTTGAACCACTGGAACTGCCACGGCTTCCAGAACCTGATCCTCCAAAGTGGCTTGAACCACCGGAACTTCCACGGCTTCCAGAACCTGATGATGATCCTCCAAAGTGGCTTGAACCACTGGAACTGCCACGGCTTCCAGAACCTGATCCTCCAAAGTGGCTTGAACTGCTTCCTGAACCTCCAGAGTATCCAGATCCTGCATCTTCCTCAGATGATCCTGCTGATCCTGCCGAGGAGCCGGTTACGAAAGGCTTAGCTGGAGCAGAATATGAATATCCACCAGATGATCCACTAGAACTGCCACGGCTTCCAGAACCTGATCCTCCAAAGTGGCTTGAACCACTGGAACTGCCTCGGCTTCCAGAACCTGATCCTCCAAAGTGGCTTGAACCGCTGGAGCTTCCACTGCTTCCAGAACCTGATGATGATCCTCCAAAGTGGCTTGATCCACTGGGACTGCCACGGCTTCCAGAACCTGATCCTCCAAAGTGGCTTGAACCACTGGAACCGCCACGGCTTCCAGAACCTGATCCTCCAAAGTGGCTTGAACCGCTGGAGCTTCCACTGCTTCCAGAACCTGATGATGATCCTCCAAAGTGGCTTGATCCACTGGGACTGCCACGGCTTCCAGAACCTGATCCTCCAAAGTGGCTTGAACTGCTTCCTAAACCTCCAGAGTATCCAGATCCTGCATCTTCCTCAGATGATCCCGCTGATCCTGCCGAGGAGCCGGTTACGAAAGGCTTAGCTGGAGCAGAATATGAATATCCACCAGATGATCCACTAGAACTGCCACGGCTTCCAGAGCCTGATCCTCCAAAGTGGCTTAAACCACTGGAACCGCCACGGCTTCCAGAACCTGATGATGATCCTCCAAAGTGGCTTGATCCACTGGAACTTCCTCGGCTTCCAGAACCTGATCCTCCAAAGTGGCTTGAACCACTGGAACTGCCTCGGCTTCCAGAACCTGATCCTCCAAAGTGGCTTGAACCGCTGGAACTGCCACGGCTTCCAGAACCTGATGATGATCCTCCAAAGTGGCTTGAACTGCTTCCAGAGTATCCAGATCCTGCATCTTCCTCAGATGATCCAGCAGATCCAGTTACGAAAGGCTTAGCTGGTGCTGAATATGAATATCCACCAGATGATCCACTAGAACTGCCACGGCTTCCAGAACCTGATCCTCCAAAGTGGCTTGAGCTGCTGGAACTTCCACGGCTTCCAGAACCTGCTCCTCCGAAGTGGCTTGAACCACTGGAACTGCCACGGCTTCCAGAACCTGATGATGATCCTCCAAAGTGGCTAGATCCACTGGAACCTCCACGACCTCCAGTACCTCTTGAAGTGCTGCCAAAGTGACTAGAACCACCATGACCTCCAGCACCTGATCCACCAAAGTGGCTAGAACCACTACCACGGCTTCCAGCTTCTTCAGATGATCCACTTGATCCTCTTGATGATCCACGACTTCCTGATCCACTTGAACCTCCATAGCCACTACTTCCTGATGCACCTCTTCCAGAACTTTGTCTGCTAACAGATGAACCACTGGAACTGTTAGGGATGGTAAAATGTCCTCCTCCACTGGAAGACCCTACACTGCCACTGGAGTGAGAACCACTTGTCTTCCTTGATCCACTGCTGCTTCCTGATGAGCCATGTCCTCTTGATTTGCTTCCCTGAGTTCCTTTCCTAGTGCCACTTGATCCAGCATTGAATGGATCAAATGAATTTCCACTTGGTGCCCCATATTGATAACCTTCTGAACCATCTTCATCTGAAGATTCTGCTGATCCTTGGGATGAAGCAGCCAAGAATGGGTTTACTGGTGCTGGACTAGTTGGTCTTGAGGGACGAGCACTTGAGTGTCCAGATGATGAGGATCCAAATGATGTGGCTTTTGAAGATGAGCCTGAAATAAAAGGATTGAAGGCTTGGTTTGGTTCACCGTACGAGTAACCACCAGAATTCTCTTCTGATGATTCATGTGATGGGCGACTAGGTCGAGTTGTTGAAGGAGGGAAAGAACTAGGTGTAGGTCGAGGTCTTGAGTAGGATGTGCTTGGCCTAATTGGAGCAGAAGTTACTGGTGAGGGATTTGATACTTGGATGGAACTACCAGAGGTGAAAGGATTAGTTGGTTCAGGATATGAATACCCAGAAGAAGGTGTGGTTGCAGGGGCAGAAGTAACAGTTTGGTAAGTGGTAGTTGGTCTACGAGTTGTTGCACTAGGAGCTTTGTAAGAAGATGAAGGTCTAGAAGATGGCCTGGAAGGTTTTCTGATAGACTGCTGACCCGATGCTCCTGGTCTGGATCCTGATGGTCGTGAACGAACAGGGTTGAAAGGTCTTTTGGGCTCAGTGTAATCGTAGCCTGGTGTAGTAGATATTGCAGGTCGTGAGGGGAAAGAATCTGTTGCTGGTGCACTGTATCCATAGCCAGGAGAAGTAGTAGGTGCTGGATTGGGAGCAGAATAACCACCTGATACCTCAGCAGGATTAAAAGTACTGTCAGGCTCTTGGTAATTGTATCCCTGACCAGTCTGACCACGAGAAGACTTTCTCCTTCCTGACGATGTTTTGCTTGGCCTTCGGTTTGATGAGGAACCAAAAGCAGTGGAGCCTTGCCTGCCACTGCCATGCCCACTAGCACCAGTTCCAGGGATAGTTGGGACTCCAGTATTCTTAAAGGTACCATATGAAAGCCTTTCATTACTCTGATCTGCACCAACAATAAGGCCTCGGTTAGCATGATAGACTCCTCGACCACCAATAGCAAGTTCCGTGGATCCACAGTCTTCACAACTTTCACTGCTTCCACCATACAGATCCTGTGAAGCAGACCCATCTCCAAATACAGCCTTGCCTTGGCTAAATCCGCCTCCAGCAATTGAAGCCACACTAACTGGGACTGCACCACTGCTCACACCGCCATATCCATCAGGGATTGGCCCAGTATGACCACAACCCTCCACAAGCCAGGGCCAGTTGCACAGACCATTGGCCTCATCATAAGCAAGTCCAAATGGACATCTAAACTCATATTGGGTGTATGTTCCATTTCCATAGTAGTCTCTACAAGCAAAGAACCAGCGACAGTTCTCTGGATCAGTGAAGTATCCTTCTCCTGGGCAGGAAAACTTTCTCCGAGGAACAGGGAAAATTTCTGAGGAGCCGTCACATGGAGGAGCTGCAGAGGGCCATGCACAGATTTCCCACCGATCATCAAACACAAGCCCAGAAGGGCATGAATATTCAAAGACAGTGAAGTCATCCACATACTGATTGAACTTGACACATCGGTAAAATTGGGAACAGTCAGCAGGGTCTCGGTAAAAGCCTTGACGGGAGCATTCGAACCTTGACTCGGAGCTTGCTCTGAAAAACAAAATAGAATTAGGGATTACATATAGATTCTGTTATGCATAGGTTCTGTTGTTTCATCGTAAGCATATTATTCATGTCAAAGTATAATTATTTTCATAATCATATCTAAGACCAATTTATGTATATGCACCTGATAGCCTTAATAGCTCCAGTTCTGTCAACAATTCGAACTATTCTGAAGGGGGAATTGCGAAGATCGGTCGGGGAAGCAACAGATATTGGCCGGAAGGAGGACTCCTCAGTTTCCAAATCATCAACCAGGCTTTGCAGAACTGCACGTCGAGGTGTTCGGGCAAGCTGAATAAAATAGAAAAAAAAAATCATGTCTTTCGATAGATAACAGACTAGTAATTATGTAGCACAATATATCTATATATATGTGTATGTGCTTGCTTATATCTATACTAAGAAAGAGATAAGATAAGAGAGAGTAGAATCACAGATAGAACTAGACTAATGATAAAATACTGTGCATACCTGTGTGAAGGTGTCGTGTATTGCTGACAGGACAGGGTATTTGCCTTGGTTGCACTGATCATCCCAGTCTTCGTTATCTAAATCATGTAGAGCTGCACCAGCCAGTCCTCGGAGCAACACGTACTTGCTCTACAGGGGAATTCCAAGACAATGAGTTATAATTACAATTTAATGTATGCTACTTATATGCAAATTATTTCATGGATTAATAATTACGTGATTATGACCATTAGAAGTAAAAAGATATTATATTTTGGGTTAATTATGTCCTGAAAATAGTCCATAGAAGTCTGAGGAGTCACATGACTAAAGTACATCTATAGGTAGTGTACATGCCCATTGTACCAGAATCATGTAATGCCAGATGAATATTAAGCATTAAGTAATGCATAGGAGACTAGGAGACGTTGTGGCAGGTAATATGTTAGTATATTTCCTGAAGATATGTATCTGTTGACACTTGTGGAAAGTGAAAGATTGTAATTATTTCCAATAAATTCCACCCATGTCCAAAAAGTGATCGAGGAGTTTCCTTTCTTCCAAGAAGATCTTGCACTTACCATAAGAATTCCCTTTCATATCAATATCATCATAATCTTGTGAGGTACAATCTATTTCTTGAGAAACCTTACATAGGTGCATTAATAAAGGGTCAAAACTTCTTCATATTCTGTCGTTGTCATCATTCCCATGGCAGTTGTATCATTTTAATATCGTCAGTAACTGTCGAAGTTATGATTATCAAAATGCTTTTGGTCTCTCAAAGACCGATCCTGATATTACAAGTCAATCTTCTCTCTCATTCTGGTACCAGTTATCCAGTGAGGGAAAACTGGAAAATCTAGATTATCCATATTCATGTAGTGAATGTCTTTTGTGGCTTAGATTGCGAAACCCTCCATCTGTTCCGCACGAGTGAGTTTTACCATCACTTTTCTACCACTGGTACACTCGACGTCTTAGAGGCTTCTTTGGTTGTCGCGTTTACTGTCAGGGTTTCACTGTCTTGCTTCACGTGAGTCCGAGCGTCTGTGAAGCTGTCTCGAGTTGTCCCACCTTGATCTTGGCGCTCGTGGGGTCGTCGAAGGCTACCCATGTCGTGTTGAGGAAGGCATAGGGACCAGTCAAGTCCTCATCGCGCTCTACCGTCCAGTTTCCGGATCCCATCATCATGCATGCCTGAGAAACATCGTCAACATCATCATCATCACATCATCATCATCATTATTCTTATAATTATCATCATTATTATCAATATCATTGTCAATGTTATTCCTCTCATTATCAAAATAACATGCTGGAAAATCAATACTATAAACCAGAAGGCTCCATCAAATTAGGAAACTAAGTACATAGATACAGAGATAGATACATACTCACACACACACACACACACACACACACAAACATTCAAACAAACATACACACACATATATACAAACATAGTGAGATGCACACAGCATACTTCCATACCTCTCTGTAAGGAATGAAGCTGGGGGTTCCAACGGCGGGAGACCGGGGGGTATTGAGCTCTGCGTCCTCGAGGGTAAACACAGCGGCGGTGGCGGGCAGTCCGAGGATCAGGTGGTCAAGTGGCACTCCGAGGGACACCACCAAGTCCACGAGGGAATCCTGCAGTTTGGGGGGGGGGGGGGGTCGGAGTGAGCAATTGATAGGTAGGGATATGAAGGAATGGTGAAGCTTTTGTGTGTGTGTGCGTGTGTTTGTGTTTGTTTGTGTGTGTGTGTGTGTGTGTGTGTATGTGTGTGTGTATGTGTCAAAATAACGGAAAGGCTTAATGATATATCAACTATACTGAGAGTAACACCATAAGATCATTATCAAGCTTACCGCATTTTCGAGATCGGAAACGCCCATAAGGCGGCTGTGGTGGAAGGTTTCGGTGGCTGCGTCTGGGCGATCTTCGGTCATGTTGTGTGTGGGGAGGCTGAAGAAATCCACAATCCTACGAACGAAAAAAGGGGATAATATCAATATACTGATCAAGATCGAGGAAATTCCAATAAGGTGTTATCTATCAATAAAGTGACTTGAAAAGAGGAAATAATAATTGGCACTTATTTATTTCAAAAAAAGGACTTGGCACTTATTTATTTCAGTGCCATCGCTCCTGAGAGAGAAAGACCTACTTCGTGAGGGCTTTCAGGTCGTATCCCTTGACGAGGTACTCAGGATGGGGAGACACAGTCATCATGAGGATTGCCCCTCTCTCCTTCTTCTCCACTTCCACCTTCCTTTCGCCTGCCTGAGAGGACTTGGCGATCTTCCATCCTGAGGCGGGGGTCGTCGTGGGCATCTCCGTGGTGGTGAGGACACCCGAGACCTTGAAGTAATCCTACAAGACGGAAGGGCGGGAGGGGTCTTTACAGCGGCGAATGGGGTTGGGAAGTATTTGTAAGGCAAGGTATTGTCATTATTTTAGAAGGAAAACGAAGCAGTATTAGTAATGTTCATTGAGGGTGCGGTGTTCACTCGTAACTCCTAGGTTGCTATGAGGACCTGATGTTACGCAGCATAGCTCTTTGCCTTTGATTGTGATAGGAAAGGATTCCTAGTTAGCTGTTAGGAGTTACGAGGAGTTCGCCCCCCTCTTTTACAGTCTCAAAGTAAGTCAAACAGAAGGAGGAGGAAAGTTATCGGTTAATGGTACAACGTCGTGCTTCTACAAGAAAGGCAAACATCTACTACGGAGAAACTACAAGATGTCGCTGGAACATCCGGGTGAGTGCATCCGTTGAGGGTGGTGGTGGACAGGTTGAGACTTCGTGACTTAAATTTAGGTGGAGTTTAGGTGAACTTAATACTAGAGTGTGGGGGCACATAACTCACGCTGAACTTAACGCTTCCACGATAAGGTCGAGTTGGTGTCTTAGCTTGTTTTTTCCCGTGACTGTCCTCTTTCTTCTCCTTGATTCTGTGTCCTGAGTCTTCGTGTCTTACCTCTATCTCGGGCCGGAGGGTCACCTCGTACTCAGAACCTGATTCGAGGACCAGGTAGTCTGACCCCAGGCTGGAAAACGAACTAGAGGGTTATTTACTGGTCTTCTCTCCTGGTTTCGGAAACAAACCGCCAGAATAAAGAGCAGCGGTCTCGGTGAGATGAAAACCCCCACGCGGCAGATGGAGTTGCGAGAAGCTATTACTAAAGTGATGCATTAAGTCCAACTAAATTTTAGAATAGTTTAGAAATAAATCACTAAAGAACTAGACTTGAATCCTAAGATACTTGTTCCAATAAAAGGACCAAACTTGGACTAAAGATCTAAATGAAAATAAACAAAACAAAACAAAAACAAAAATCAGCATAAATCTGCTTTGCTACCAATACAATCCCAGCGAGTTCCTTACCTCTCATCTTCCTGGTCGGGCGCTACGGTTGTCGTATGGTTGCTGGAGGACTCGGTTGCGTTCAGGGCTTCCGTTACATCCAGAGGCGCGTCTGTTGCGTCCTCGGCTTCCGTGGTGTCTTCGGCGGCCGGGGTGACGTCCGTTGCCGTCCTGCGACTTACGCTGTGCACTTTCTGGTCCAGGGCGAGGCGTACGACCTGTGGAGGGGGTTGGGGGGTCAGGCGTTGTAAGCGGGGGGGGGGGGGGGGATAGGGGGTAGGGAATGCTATGGGTTTTGCTTCTACTTTACTTTGAATTGATTATTGGTTTATGAATATTCCCATTTTCATTTTCATTGTTGTCTATTATACTTGATGATGACTATTATTGATATCATTATCGCCATCATTATTAACATCAACATCAAACATCAACATCAACATCATCATCACATCCAATCCAACAGTGCAGTGACGTCATCCTTACCTTCATGAGCGTAGTGACGTCATCCTTGTCCTTACCACCGCCGTTCTGTCCTGGCCACCTCCAGTCCACCTCGAGGCCATCCAAACCATGGGCGGTGACGAAGGCAACCACGCCCTCCGTGAAGTTAGCCACGCCCTCTACCGAAGACGTCACGAGCGAAAACGTTTCTGTCTTAACGTTTTCGCCGCCGAGGGACGCCACCAGTTTCAGCTTCGGGTTCGTTTTCTTCAGCGACTGAAGTTTGGTGAAGTCTGTTTTGGGAGAGGAGAGCGTGCGTGGATGAAATAGGGAGATAGAGAAGAGAGAGAGGAGAGTAAATAAGGAATAAGGATAAAACTGTGTATGCTTTTAGAGAGCATGGGTGAAAATGTGCTCTCTCGTTTTATGTTCTTTGAACTTTCTTGACATAGACCCAAACTGATGTCGAAATTATTACGTGGCCTTCCTGTTAATCTATTTAACAGACAGACTAACTATAGAGAATTACGTGGCATTTCTATCAATCTCATTAACAGAGAGACTAACTATCTAACAGACTGACTAACAACAGACTGACTATTGATGCATGGCTTGAGAACCTTATGGAAAGAACCCCCTGTAAGCTTAATGTTGCCTCCCCCTCTTTCTCCTCTTGTTTTACGATTTTCTTCCTTCCCCTGCTCCTCTTTCTATTCTTTATCATCATCTCCTTCTTCTTCCTCTTCCTCCGCCTTCTCCACCTCCTCCTCTTCTTGTTCTTTCTCCACCTTCTGTTATTATTGTTATTATCATTATTATGATCATTACTGATGATAATAATAATAATGATATCATCATTATCATTACCATTATAATCATTCATCTTCTTCCACCTCCTCTTCCCCCGCATGCCCCCCCCCTTCCTCCTCCTCCACCCACCCACGGCCAAGAAGGAGAGGAAGGAAAGCGCCCTCTTCGGGGTGACATCAGGAGCCCCTCGGGATCGACGTCTTGAAGGAGCTACGTCTCCTTAAGTCCTCTCGACGAGCTTCCTCGCGTCTCCTTGCGCATTTGGCCTCTTCAGTCTTTCATCTCTCTCTCCCTTCTCCTCTCTTTCCTCCTCTTCCTCTTCCTTTCTCAGCTCATTTTCCCTTCTCTTCTCCTCTCCCCTCCCCCTCCGAGGACTTCCTTAGGCAGTGCTGATGACGTCACGTTGAAAAAGAGAGAGAAGGATAGTGCAATTCTCCATCAAGGTATTGCTTGAGTGATTTCAATAAAGACTAGGTAAGTAAAGATAGATAAAGATAGATAGATAAATAAAGGTTCTAGATAAAGACTCCTAAGTCCTTGCGATCTGTTTGCCCTTCTGACTTGACCTACCTTAAGGCACGGGCCTTCGAGTTTCTCATTTCTGGCGCGAAGAGGCTGACGTCAACATCTCTTTTGCGTCGTTATTAATTTTTCTTTCTTTTTTTTTCTTTCATTCTTTCCTCTCTTCTTCTTCTTCTTCTCCTTTCTTCTTCCTCCTCCTCCTTCTCCTTCTCCTTCTGGTGCTTTCTCTGCTTCTTTTTCTTCTTCTTTTTCTTTTTCTCCATCGTCATAATCGTCCTCTTCTTTTTCTTCCGCTTCTTCTTCCTCCTCTTCTTCTTTTTTTAATTTTCCCTCCTCCTCCTCCTCCTCCTCTCCCCCTCCCCTTCTCCGTCTCCCCCCCCCCCCCCTCCCCTATCCCCTTACCTGAAAACTCCCCCCCCCTCTCAAAACACCCCCTTTCCCCCACACCCAAACAAGAGACACCCAAAAATCGGCCCAGCAAGCAAAGCTCTCTCACTCACCGACGTCAGAAGTGAGCTTGAGGTCCTGATCGAGTCTGACATTGGAGGCCACGAGGATAGTGCATTTGCAGGGGTCGACCTCGCTTGAGGTCAGGTCACCGTCGAAGTAGCAGACCACCTCGGCGCGGGGGCTCACCTCACCGCAGCCGTCTACAAAGGAGAGAATGGATTTTAAAGGAATAAGAAGATAACTGAATAGATAGGTAGATTAATAACTAATTGATCAATCAATTGGTAAGGTATTGAATAAACAAATAGGTAATTGAATGAATAAATAGGTAATTGAATGAATAAATAGGTAATTGAATAAATGAATTGGTAATTGAATAAATAAATAGGTAATTGAAGGAACAAATATGTAATTAAATACATAAATAGGTAATCTAATAAACAAATGGATGAAAGATTGAATAAATACATACTTAAAAAAATACATAAACAAAGACATAGAATATATCAACAGATAAATGGATAGACAGACAGATAGAAAGATAAACAGACAGGCAGATAACCAGACAGATCAATGAATAAACAAATAAACAAATATACAAACAAACAGACAGACAGACAACCAAAAATAAAACAAAATAAGCAAAGACAACAAACACAAGATATATCCTCAGTTCTCTCCCAACACATGGATCGGTTTTATTGTAATATTGTTAAGGGGAAGAGGTTTCGATTAAGGCTTTATCCATTCCATTAGACAAGATCGGAGTGATTGACTGAAGGATGCTGGATCGTTGAGAGAGAGAGAGAGAGGAGGGGAGGGAGGGAGGGAGTGAGGGAGTGAGGGAGAGAGAGAGAGAGAGAGAGAGAGAGAGAGAGAGAGAGAGAGAGAGAGAGAGAGAGAGAGAGAGAAAGAGAAAAAAAACAGAAAGAGAGAAAGAGAAAGTGAGAGAAAAAGAGAGACACATAGACAGACAGACAGAGAGAGAGAGAGAGAGAGAGAGAGAGAGAGAGAGAAAGAGAAAGAGAGAGAGAGACAGAGAGTGAGAAAAAGAGAGAGAAAGAGAAAAAAAGAAAGCCAACAAACAAAGAAATCGATACAAAGGGAAGAAACAACCGCAAAGAGAGAAAGGAAAGAAGTTAATGAAAAGGCTTCGGGGTGTAAGGGGGGGGGGGGGGTTGGGTCAGCCATCGCACCAACAGCTGACCGCGGGAGCCTGATCCCATCCGCTCTATGGAATCTCAGCTGAGGGAAAGGGAGAGCGATATTACCCCTACGGAAAGAGATCAGGAAAGACGAGGGAGTGAGGGGAGAGAGAGAGAGAGGAAGGGGGAGGGGAGGAGGGGGAGGAGTGGGAGGAGGGGGGAGGGGATGAGGGGAGAGAGAGAGGAAGGGGGAGGGGATGAGGGGAGAGAGAGAGGACGGGGGAGGGGATGAGTGGGAGGGGATGAGGGGGGAAGGGAGAGAGAGAGGGAGGGGGAGGAGGGGGAGGGGATGAGGGGGGAAGGGGGAGAGAGAGAGGACGGGGGAGGGGATGAGGGGGGAAGGGGGAGGAGGAGGGGGAGGGGAGTGAGGGGAGAGAGAGAGGAAGGGGGAGGGGATGAGGAGGAAGAGGAGGAAAGAGAGGGTGGAGGAGGAGAGAGGAGGAGGAGGAGGAAGAAAGAGAGGGTGGGGAGAGAGGGTGGGGGAGGAGGAGGAGGAGAGAGGAGGAGGAGGAGGAAGAAAGAGAGGGTGGGGAGAGAGGGTGGGGGAGGAGGAGGAGGAGGAGGAGGAGGAGGAAAGAGAGGAGGAGGAGGAGGAGGAGGTGGAAAGAGAGGAGGAGGAGGAAAGAGAGGAGGAGGAGGAGGAAAGAGAGGGTGGGGAGAGAGAGAGGGGAGAGAGGGTGGGGAGAGAGGGTGGGAGAGGAGGAGGAGGAGGAGGAAAGAGGGAGAGGGAGAGGAGGAAAATGGGCCGATGAGGAAAGAGAGGAGAGATGAGAAAATGAGCAGGGAAAGAGGAGAAAAGGCGGAAGTGAGAAAGACAGAAGAAGGGGAGGAAATGACGAAGGAAATAAAGAGGAAGAAGAAGAAAATGGAGAAGAGGAAGCAGAAGAAGAAGTAAAAGAAGACGAAGAAAAGGAAGAAGAAAAAAGGATAAAGATGAAGAAGAAAATAAAGACGAATCAGAAGCAAAAAAAAAAGGGAACGGAGTAAAAGAGAAGCAAAAAAAAAAAAGACAACACAAAGAAGGACAGCGAAGTGAAGACAATATCGATCACAGAAGAAGAAGAAGAAAAAAAAAGTGGTAAGGAGGTTATATCAAGAAATTGGTAACAGTGAGGAAAAGCTGATTGGCAACGCTATTTGCAAGTACAGTGATATATAAACTGTCAATGCACTATTTTCAAAGCATTGGTAGCAACGCAGCGTAATAAAAACTGCATGATGTATTGTGAGTATTGACGTAGCAGGGAAATTCTGTGAGAGAATATTATTGGAAAAGAGAAAGAGAGAGAGAGAGAGAGAGAGAGAGAGAGAGATAAAGAGAGAAAGAGAGAGAGAGAGAGAGAGAGAGAGAGAGAGAGAGAGAGAGAGAGAGAGAGAGAGAGAGAGAGAGAGAGAGAGAGAGAGAGAGAGAGAGAGAGAGAGAGAGAGAGAGAGAGAGAGAGAGAGAGAGAGAGAGAGAGAGAGAGAGCGAGAGAGAGCAAGAGAGAGAGAGAGAGAGAGAGAGAGAGAGAGAGAGAGAGAGAGAGAGAGAGAGAGAGAGAGAGAGAGAGAGAGAGAGAGAGAGAGAGAGAGAGAGAGAGAGAGAGAGAGAGAGAGAGAGAGAGAGAGAGAGAGAGAGAGAGAGAGAGAGAGAGAGAGAGAGAGAGAGAGAGAGAGAGAGAGAGAGAGAGAGAGAGAGAGAGAGAGAGGGCGTGAAAGTGGGAGAGGGAAAGAGAAAGAGAGAGAAAGAAAAAGAGAGAGAAAATGAAAGATAAAAATAGATATACAGATAGATAGACAGAGAGAGAGAGAGAGAATGAAAGTGAAAGTGAGTGAAGGAACGAGAAAGGCAAGAGAGAAAGTGAGAGAAAGAGAAAGAAAGAGAAAGAGAGAATGAAAGATAAAGATAGATAGATAGATAGATAGATAGAGAAAGAAGCGAAAAGTCGTAATACTTACATGCTGCGGCGAGTAAGAGCGCTAAACACAAGAGTGACCTCATTATCGCCACTGAAATAGATAACATAAGACGAAATATAATTAGTAGCCAATATATCTAACAGAAATACACATTCATTTATAAATTCTCAAAATCAAATATTGCAAAAGTAATTATTAATTCTATGATATATATATAATTCTACCAGTAATGTCATATCATACAGAAATTATTCACATTTTCTGTGAGCTAAATCGAGACATTTTTCATATAACCACATCCCTATTAACAACCGCTCTAAATAGATATATAAATATATAACTAATGCCATTTCGCTCACATGAAAAGATATTCAAATTTTCTGTATTATTATCACCAGCAAAAATCACAATATATATATATATATATTTCTTCCATCATTATAATCACAGTTAGTTCAAAACTCTCCAAAACTGCAAAACTAAATAAACATTTACATTACTTTTATTATCTTTATCATCACATAAATAAAAAGTTCAGGGTATTTACTCACCATGAAGATCACCGCCAACTATAAATCAGCACCTGTAACAAGAGAGAGAGAAAAAATATATTAGTGTATCGATGTAAATATAAAAATACAAATTTTACCTCCCTGACCGAGATTCGAACCCCGGGTCGTCAGAGTGACAGACCCGGCACTAACCCAACAGACCATGCGACCCACTAAAAGAATTGTCTAACCAGATGCCTTACAACCATCATGGAAATCACCTATATGCTCTTAGTAGAGCACTGATAGCGAGGTTTTACAGACAATTCCCGTGGGCACTCGGCAGCAATGAATTAGAAATTCAAGTCACAGATCAGGTTACCGAGGTTATATCTATGTGAGAAAGATGTTAGAATGCAGTAACGCATTTAATATCGAAATATAACTTAACAAAAACTATGGGACATGATAAAACATATATCCGTAGAGGCATGTGCCTACTTTCTTTCTCATTATGATTTTCTTTGTTATCAATAATAAAGGAAACCATAATAAAAAAAATGATAACTATAATGATTAATAATAATGATAACAACGACCCTCGTTAAAAGAGAATAAGTGACCATTTAACACAACGAAACCTTTAACATTTAAAACTAACGAACCAGAATGAACCAACAGTTTTGAAACATTCGAAACACTTGTACAATCAACCAACCTACAACTATTTACAAACAATAACTATTCCAGAGCTCTATTTGAATAGAACCTCTCGTATCTTGTTGACGAAGCCTCTAATTGGCAAACTGGAGCCCCATATTGTTCCAGCTATACAAACAGTTGTGGTTTGAAGCCACATAGTTCATAGCTTCGTGAGTTTCATGAATCATTTTCACACGTTAAAGCAGAAATATTGTAATATTTTTTTGTATCTTTTATGACATTCTCCGTGTTTGTTTGTTTTTTTTTGTGTAATTTCTTTATATTCTTTATCATCTACGTCTAATATTACCCTTTCCCCCATTCCCCAATACATTCATGTTGTATTGGCGTAAGGTTTATGATCATTCCAAGAACTATCGTGTGTATCATCTAGGCATCATTCCTATAGTTATACACAAGTACCCATTACATAATACCATGAATGAAATTTCCCTAAACCTAGACCATAACCGAATCTTCTTTTCCCAAACAACACCAGAACCCCCCCTCCCCCCCCCCCCCATCGCCCATCCCCCAACCCCTGAACACGCTGGCTTTTTCCCAGAAACGCCTTCTCACTGAGCCCGCTTCTGTGTCGTTGTGGAAGAAGGGGTTAAGGTTGGGGGGAGGGGTTGGGGATAGGGGGAGGAGGTATCTGGGGTCTGGTGAGGGAAGGGGGAAGGAGTGAATGAGGGAGGGAGGGAAGGAGGGAGGGGTCTAGACTTTGGTTAGGGAGAGAGTCTATAGTGACTCTTCCATCTTGCTGTGAGTATGTGCTTTGAGAATCTTTGTAGTTAGGATGTTTTTTATTTTTTTTATTTGTTTTATTATTATTT
>BOPN01006719.1:12500-13686 GCA_017312705.2 Penaeus japonicus
GATAATTTAAAAACGGAAACAAATGATTCTTACTGAAATGCCATTGCGATAAAGGTTCTCTATCTTCTTTTTAATCACCTGTAAATCGACAAAAAAACTGTGGCTTTTCTTTTCTTTCTTGTTTCCCTTTTTTTCTCTCTCTTTTAGCTCTTTCCTTCCCATCCTTTCTCTCCACTTTTCCTCGTGCCAAGGTTGGGTTTGATGATGATGAAAGCCGCGCCGATTCTTGTGTAATCATGGATAAAGGCTAATTCATAATCATAATTGGATTTGGCTGCGCTCGTCCCCCCCTCCCCCCCCCTCCCCCCCGTCCTCCTCTCTCATCTCTCCACGCCTCCAGTTTCTTTCTTCCCTCACTACCTACTCCCTCATTCCTCACTCCTTCTCTTCCTCCTCCCTTCTTCTCCCTTACTGCTACTATTCCCTCCCTTCTACCTGGAAGGAACTGCTCTTTTATTCTGCCCTCCCTTTCTTCCTTTCTTTCCTTTCGTCTCGCATCCTTTTTTCTTCTTTTCTCTCTCTTCCCTTCTTAACTTACCTTCTTCTTCCCACCCACCCTCTTTCCCTTCTCCTCCTCTTCCTCCTCCCGCCCTCTCATTCAGTCCATCTTGCATCCTTTTCCTTCCATTCTCTCTCTTCCCTTCTTAACCTACCTTCTTCTTCCTACCCACCCTCTTTCCCTTCTCCTCCTCTTCCTCCTCCCGCCCTCTCATTCAGTCCATGATCAGCTAAGTCTTAGAATTCGTCCTGTGCTAATTTCTCCAGAAATGAGAGAAATCGAGATAAAATGAAAGAGAAAAAGTGAGTGAGAGAGAGAGAGCGAGAAGAGAAGAAAGAGAGAGAGAGAGAGAGAGAGAGAGAGAGAGAGAGAGAGAGAGAGAGAGAGAGAGAGAGAGAGAAAGAGAGAGAGAGATAGAGAGTAAGAGAGAGAGAGAGTAAGAAGAGAAATGAAGATAGGAAGACAACACATCATAGATTTTTTTTCTTTCTAGCTTTCACTAAGGAGCTTTCGTAATCTTTCCCAAGTCTTCTTCTTTCCTTTTATCTCTCCCTCCCGTGTTCCTCAGGGCCCAAGCTTATCACCCGGACAAAGAAGAAAAAAAAAGAAAAAAGAAAATGGAATATGCTATTCACCACAAGAACGAGTTACATGTATTTCTTTCTTTCTTTCTTTCTTTCTTTCTTT
>BOPN01006719.1:32152-34652 GCA_017312705.2 Penaeus japonicus
GGAGATATAATGGGAATGGCTTCGGCTGTGGCTCCCTGTGCATTCTGTAATTAAATAGCCACGTGAGGTCATTCGGTTATGGTACTTTAGGATGTGTTATTATTAGGTTTTGTTGTAGAAAGGATATTATTTTTGTAGAAAATTGGATGTGTACTCTCTTTAAAGAAGAAGGATGGTACATTGTGCCGATAATTAGGAAAGGAAAACATACACTGAAATAGCAGGTTTGAACTATTAATTAGATTTGACCTGAAAGTAAGAAGATTTATCTAAAAGTGTATCTAACGCAAGTGGCAAAGCCATGTTGTGCAATGCAGAATTTCAGTTCGTTTAGATGGGGAAAGATTGCACTTGCTGTTATTAGTAGAAGAATGTCCACGCAAATAAAAGTGAAAGATTTATAATTCGTCCCATTCATTTTCTTCTAGCGTTTGTTATTTAGTACTCCCCGTAGAATCCTGAATTTGGGATTATTCTGAACATAAAGGATGGCACCTTGGGTCAATATTGAAAAAAAATATGTAAAACAGTGGTTCTTAACCTTGTTGGAGGTACTAAACCCCGCATGGTTAATCCGGGCATTCACCGAACCCTACATAATTGAAAACATAGGTTTATATTTTATCAGTGCACAAAATATACCATGCATAAGTGGCACACAAAATCAGCGTTCAAAGAACCAAACCAACAAAACAATGAATTTCACTCAAAAACAAAAACATACTTACAATTTGTTGAAAATCAATGTGACTTATGATATTGCCTTCACATACAAGTTCAGAAATGCACGGCTTCACCTTAGCCAGTGCCACTCTCATAGCATCTCATAGCATTTTTCACTACGTTCATTTCCTTCGCGTTTATGTCTACCATCGTCGAAAAGGATTGGTCGCAAAAATACACTGAAACAAATGACGTGCGTATCCCAAGGACTTTCTACACAAACACGTTGGACAAAGTTATATAAAACAAAATCTTTAAAAAAAACATTACAAATATTGCCACCGACACCAAAGAGTTGAAGTTTATAAGCTCATGGTTAACTAAATCAAATCCTGCACAGAAGTCAATCGCAACAGCACAAGACTCATGCCCTGTATCTAAGGTAACCTGGCAGTCATGAACAAGCGTAAGTAAGGCATCACAGGTACAAATTTGGTCCCTTACGAAAACCAAACAGCGAAGCCGGTATTAAGTTCAGACGATGACAAGAAGGAGATAGACGACGAGTTGATAGTTGCTCAAAAATCTTTGAAAAAAAAAAAAAAATCTAAAAAAAAAAAGAGCAAAAAAATCTTTGATATATGGCGATATTCCGATGGCAAAACAAAAAGAGTAATACCTTTTGGAATATGAGAAGTTTGCTTTTCTCCAACAAAGAGGGAAAACCTATCAAATTTCAGGAATCGCCTAACCACTACAGCCAATTTAGGAGCGTGTTAGTCAGCGATCTTAAAATACAAATTCAATATCTGTTGCACATTGCTAGGTTAGGTCTTATTTTGAGGATGATGAAATGCATTATGTGTTTATCATAGAGAAACATGAATACTTGCAATCAAAATGCAAAAAACTGTGATTTGAGGTTGAAGGATAAGTTAGATCTAATTAGTCAACCCATTGTTATGCAATAAAACTTCACTAATTAGGTTTCTGCATATGTCTGTTGCTTTATGTTTATAGGAAAAATTATAGAACTAAAATATTTGCCAAACTAATAATTTTGATTGCAACGTTCAGAACTATATTTCTTACAAAGTTTATCATTATAATTCAACGTGCCTGTGTGTGTGTGAGTGAGTGAGTGAGTGTGTGTGTGTGTGTGTGTGTGTGTGTGTGTGTGTGTGTGTGTGTGTGTGTGTGTGTGTGTGTGTGTGTATGTGTGTGTGTGTGTGATCCCTTCTACCTTTTCCCCATTTTGAACGCCCAATAGCCGGAGGAATTTTTCCACTACCAATGTATCCAGCGAATAATAATCAGTGCATGAAAAATAATCAATCTTTAAATATGTCAGCAACAGTAAAAATAAGAAAAGAAGGGTAGAAGGAAGAGAGAGAGAGAGAGAGAGAGAGAGAGAGAGAGAGAGAGAGAGAGAGAGAGAGAGAGAGAAAGATTAATTCTCACCAGCTCTAAAGGTGACTTCATAACAACTCGACGGACGTTACAGTACTGTGCTATTAACTCTTATCCAATTTTCATAATTGAAAACTATTACGTTTAAAAAATCAAAACAATCAATAAAAAAGACTTTCAGCCTTACAATATAAAATGTGTCATAGAAAGCCTTCTCTTAAACTGCGAAAATATGATAACGACAAAAAAAAAGAAAGGAAGAAAAAAAAAAAAAAAAAAAAAAAAAAAAAAAAAAAAAAAAAAGGTTACACAAGATATCAACTCCAGAAGAAACCTCTGACAGACCAGGTTCATTGAAGTTAATAGTTCATATGAAAAAAAAGAAAAAAAAATTATATATATATCACTGGCTCTCAGCTATCACGTA
>BOPN01006719.1:49652-54652 GCA_017312705.2 Penaeus japonicus
CTCCCCCCCTCTCTCTCTATCTCTCTCTCCCCGGTTTCTCTCTCTTTCTCCCCAAATATACACGCAAACTCAAACACACACCCATTTGCATGTGTGCGCGTGTGTGCTGTCTACCTTTTTTGGTCTTTAACAGCCGCTCCTTCCCATCCGTCTCCAAGAATACCCCCCCCCCCCCTTCCCCTCTTTCTCTTTCTCAAAGCCTACCATTAAACTTGAGAGATATAAAAGTCCTTCTCTCTCCAGTTCTGACCTTCGAAATTCCCGCCACTGCTATCTACCCCCCCCCCTCCTTTATTTCCCCGCATTCTATTTTCATTCTACGCTCCCCTTCATTTTCCCCCGATATATTTTTTTTTCTTTTACGCTCCCCTTCATTTCCCCCTATCTATTTTTCTTCTCCCCCCCCCTTTCTCTGGCACTTGGCACTCGGGACGAGTCCTCACCTGTACGATCTCTCTCGGTCGTTCAGCTGCCGTTGTTTTGTTCGTAATTACCTCTTTTGTCCAATTTACGAAGGGAAGGAGATGCTTCTTGACCTTTTTTTTCCCTCTTGCTGAAATATTGCTCGTGTGAGAAGTTATCTTTTCTTTATATTCGTATTATTTATCATTGGGATTTTTCTATCATGAATGTCATTTTATATCATTATTCTTTTCCTTTGTGTCTTTTCTTCTTCGGTTTATTTGTTTAATCATCTTATCTATATCATTATCATGATTTTTATACCATATATATATATATTTTTTTCTATTCCACTTCATTTGCTTTTAGTTTTTCCCCCCTTTTCTGCGAAGTGGCTTATCCCTTTTTGTGTTATCTCCTTATTCGTGGCACTGAAGCTCTTTTTCCGCTATCGCTTTTTTACACGCACTTATGCACCCAATTTCTCCTTCCATATTTCCTAGGTAGATAGTTTTGCTACACGTTGTTGCTTTTCATCTCTTGTTGCACGCATTTCATTTGATATTTTTGCTTGCTCGTCATACCCTTGCCTCTTTGCATCGAAATCAATACAACAGGATTTACATTGAGCTTTTCGTATTGTCGAGCTCTTCGTATTTTGTGATTCTGTAATTGGTGCCTCTTTTTATTAACTATTTAGTTATTTTCTTTATTTTGTCTCCCTCTCGCTTAGTCTCCCCCCCCCCCCTCTCTCTCTCTCTCTCTCTCTCTCTCTCTCTCTCTCTCTCTCTCTCTCTCTCTCTCTCTCTCTCTCCCTCTCTCTCTCTCTCTCTCTCTCTCTCTCTCTCTCTCTCTCTCACTCCCTCCCTCCTATATTCTATCCCGTCATTATCCCAGTCCACACTTAGCCCCATCGTCTCCCACATTTTCCTCCCATCTCTGACCAGCTTTCCATCAAAAGACCCCGGCCATCATCCTTCGTTTTCCACACCCTAGAGAAATCCGAGTGATCCAACGCGTCATCGCGACTGAAATATTCCCCCCTGGCTATGGGTTCCCTCTCTCCTCCTCTGGAACTCAAGCTGTATGCTGGGTCTCGCGTCGGCCATGGTGGTTCTGTCTTTATATTCACTCTTATAGGGAAACATACATACATACACACACACATACACACACACATATATGTATATATATATATATATATATATATATATATATATATATATATATATATATATATATATATATATATATATATATGTATGTATATATGTATATATATATATTTACATATATATATGTATATCTATATCTATCTATCTATATCTATCTATCTATATATATATATATATATATATATATATTTATATACATATATATATATATATATATATATATATATATATATATATATATATATATATATATATATATATATATACATACATATATATTTATATATATATATATATATATATATATATTTATATATATATATGTATATATATATATATATACATATATATATATATATATATATATATATATATATATTTATATATATATATATATATATATATATGTATATATACATATATATATATATATATATATATATATATATATATATATATATGTATATATGTATATATACATACATATATATATATATATATATATATATATATATATATATATATATATATATATATATATATTATGCATGTGTGTTCATATACAATTAAGACCTTGATATCGCTCGTCCATAAACTGGTGGCAGCGGTGGGATCGTGCCCGACTCCTATTTTCCTGGACCGCTTGCTACAAATCTTTTGTTTCTATGTTTATACTTCTGGAATGAATAGTAACAAATATGAAAGGACCTAATCTTTTACACAATTTAGACATACATGTGACTCTTCGTGCTATATTTTCACTGCATGACATAATTAGCGATATCTGGAGAAGAACTTATTCCATTTAGATTAAAAGTGTAGCATATTAGCCTAATTTTTTAACGAAGTCGTGACCCGCTCGTCCCTACTGAAATAATCCTTATCATCCCACCACAAACAGTAACGGATGGGACAATTTATTGCCACGTTTATTATTGCCTAAGTGTATATTTGTGATTGTGAACCACGCCAGCAATCAGAGGAACACTACAATCTCGCAGTGAAGCTACCACTTTTTAATCTAAGGTTTTAGACACAATATTTATCTATCTGTCTATATATCTATCTATATATATGTATATATGTATATATATGTATACATATACATATATGTATATGTATATATATACATATATATATATATATATATATATATATATATATATATGTGTGTGTGTGTGTGTGTGTGTGTGTGTGTGTATACATNTCTCTCTCTCTCTCTCTCTCTCTCTCTCTCTCTCTCTCTCTCTCTCCCTCTCTCTCTGGTAAGTAGGCGTTTAGTTTAATTGTATTTTTTTCCAAAAAGCACGGTCGTGGTTTTATAAGAAACAGCCTCGGTAAAAGTCACCTAAGATAAAATGTATTTCTTAGTAGAGAGTGAATTTTGAATTAATTGCATGAGAAATATGAGAAGTCTTGCGTGGTAAATCTTTAAAGTACTTTGGTCAGTTGCACATTTTCATTGCAAATTAGCGACGATCTCAGACAATGCGAAGATACTGCAATTATTAACGCATTTTTCGCCGGAATATTAACGAAGCAAAAATAATTTCGGTGAGAAGAATTGCATTAATAGCTGTCATATGGTTGACTTTATTACATTTAATTTTATTTGTGATTGTAACAATTACAATTATAATATAGATAGCAATATCAATTATCATAATGATAATGGTATTCATAAAGGCAATAGGGATAATAATGATGATAGAAATAACAATGATTACAATATTGATAATGATGATGATAATAATAACAATATCAATGATAGTATTCGACTTTTTATTGTAATGATAACATTGATCTAATAATGATAATCATAATAAGTGAATATATGCAAAACTGCAATAGTGATAGAAATGGTAGTGAAAAGTATGTTGATTATCTTGATAGCAACAATAGAAACATGGAAAGTAGCAATAATAGCCATAATTATGATAATGCACTACCAAAAAATAAATTGTTATGGTCATGGCAAGTGTAATTATTAAAATGGTAATAATCATCATTGCATAATAAGAAGAATAAACATCATTATTATAATTTTTATCATTAACAATCTTTACTATAAATATATTATTGATAAGAGAAACTACATAGATAATGAAAATAATAAGAATAATAGTAATAATGATAATGATGATATTAATCATGATAATAGTAATAGTATTGAATGTACTATTAGTAGTATTTGTAATAATAGAATAAGGATATGAATGATAATGATGATATTGATAATGATGATGATGTTTGTAATAATGATAGTAATGGTAATAAAAATAATTATTAGTTGTATTACAGATAATGATGATCATAAAATTAAGATCTCTCACTCTCTCTCTCTCTCTCTCTCTCTCTCTCTCTCTCTCTCTCTCTCTCTCTCTCTCTCTCTCTCTCTCTCTCTCTCTCTCTCTCTCTCTCTCTCTCTCTCTCTCTCTCTCTCTCTCTCTCTCCCTCTCTCTTTCTCTCTATAAGATCAGTAAAGCAGTAAATCTACTCTCGCGTATATCTGTTTCAAGATGGCGACTCAATACAAGCTATCCACCGTAACCCATGCGGCCGCTGCTGTACCTATTTTGTCGGCGATTGGTCAAGACAGGCTGACCTCATGAAAAGCCATGTACTGAGGTAGGCCTCGTGACCTTCGCAGGCCTATCGACTTGACCCCTCGCGTCCCTCGTATGCCTTCGCCGCTTTTTAGCAAGACCATCGTGATGTTAGTTTCCCTGTTCTTTCCGCTTAATTGTAAGAAGCTTTAACTAAATATTATTCTCTCTCTCTCTCTTTCTATCTATCTCTATCTCTCTCCCTCCCTCTCTCTGTCTTTCTCTCTCTCTCTCTTCCCCATCCTTTCTCTCTCCCCCCCCCTCTCTCTCTCTCCCTCACTCTCTCTCCCTCCCTCTCTCTTTCTTTCTCTCTCCCTCTCTTTCTCTTTTTCCCCCCTTCTCTCTATCTATCCATCTCTCTCTCCCCGGTTTCTCTCTCTTTCTCCCCAAATATACACGCAAACTCAAACACGCACCCATTTGCATGGGTGCGTGTGTGTGCTGTCTACCTTTTTTGGTCTTTAACAGCCGCTCCTTCCCATCCGTCTCCAAGAATACCCCCCCCCCCCCCACCTTCCCCTCTTTCTCTTTCTCGAAGCCTACCATTAAACTTGAAAGATATAAAAGTCCTTCTCTCTCTTCAGTTCTGACCTTCGAAATTCCCGCCACTGCTATCTACCCCCCCCCCCCCCTTCCTTTATTTCCCCCCATTCTATTTTCATTCTACGCTCCCCTTCATTTTCCCCCGATATATATATTTTTTCTTCTACGCTCCCCTTCATTTCCCCCTATCTATTTTTCTAATTCTCCCCCCCCCCCTTCTCTGGCACTTGGCACTCGGGGCAAGTCCTCACCTGTACGATCTCTCTCGGTCGTT
>BOPN01006719.1:59652-62152 GCA_017312705.2 Penaeus japonicus
GTTCATGTATTTCGAATTCCTACCGCCCCCTCCCCCCTTCTGTTTCTCCGTACGAGCTCCTCGCTATTTCCTCTATCCTTCCACCCCCCCCTTACCCCACGTTAACGCCTTTCCCAGTGCCCGTTTCTCCCCCCCCTCACTCCACACCTATCCCGCCCTCTTGCCCATCCTACCCTTCCCTCTTCCTTCCAATCCTCCATGTGCATTCCTATCCTCCCAGCTTTCTCCTTCCCCTCCTTCCTTCCTTCCTTCCTCCCTTCCTTCCTTCCTTCCCTCCCAACCTCCCCTCTCCCACCCCTCTCCCTCCCCACCCCTCCCCGCCCCTCCCCTCCGCGCCCCAAGACTCGCACACCCGAATAGCGAATATGATGACTCCATCTTCTTCAAACACCTCCCCAACGGGCGTTGATTGAATCGGCAGGCATCAGAGCGAAGCCCTTTGCAACACCGGCCGGAATTTCCGCCCAGTAGAAGACGTCTCGCATCCTCGCCCTCTCGCTGATCATCAGCATCATCTGCAGCTTGATCATTATCTCCAGCATGGGCCGCGTATCGAGTCGGCCATCGAGGCTTGATTAACACGGCGTGGGTTTCGCTGGTGTGGTGCTCCTCGAAGCAGCGAGAGATGGTTTGACTTGCCCTGTGCATGTGTTCCTGTCTATATATCTATATATCCGATCTACGCGTGGCATTTATCAGCACCTGTGTCTGTGTCTATCTTTATGTATCTGTCACTTTCTTTAACTACATCTGCCTATTCTTTCTACTGGATGTCTTTATGTATCTATATATTTATTGTATTTACAAATATGTATATCTTTTTGTCGATATATCTATCTTCACATTCTTTCCGTATATGTTTATCTATATTTATCCACAATGTATACATTGGATATGTTCGTGTATGTGTATTTGCATGAACATGAGAGTGGGGATGGGGAAGGAGGGAGAGTGGGATAAACAGACAGACAGACATAAGAAGAGTTTGTTAGTATTATATGCTTGACTTTGTATCTGTATGTGTGTGTATTCCTGGCTTTGTAACGTCATGTGCGTAAGGATAGTGTACACTGATCCATCCTTCGACGCCCATACACTCACACCTCCACTTTCCTTTCCTATTCATCGCCAGCCCCCAGGATGACCCGATTCCAGCGCGGTGGTAGCGTGATATATATATATACAGGCGAGCTTATTTATTGTGATGTTAAATCATAAAAAATATATATATCATCTGCTCACGCTCATTCCGCACACATTATAATTCAATCCTTTTTATGGGAGATTATAAATGAAGCAAAAAAGAATCATATAATTTTGCCGGATGGTTATATATTTTCTCCGGGTTTTTATCAATATTTGATTATCTAATTTCTCTTGGTCGACATTTATCTTCTGACAAAACCGCCATTGCTATTAATTCGCCTTAATTATAGCAGACATTGATACCTATTTTCCCCTTTTCATTCTCCCTTCTCGTCTCCAAGGTTTATTGAAGCCCCTACTCCCCTCTCTCGAAAAAAACCCTCCCCCTCCCCTTTTTCATCCCCCCAACTTCCCTTTCCAATCTCCCCTCCAATTAGCCGTCCTCTCCCCCCTCCCCCCCTATCCATGCCCTCCATCCATCCTCTCCCTACCCTCCTCACCAACACCCTTCCCTATTCTTCTCATCCTGTGTCCACTCCTTCCTTCCTTCTCCCCTCCCTATCCCTGTAATATTCACCCGTCCTCCCCCCTCTTCCCTTGTGTTCCAACACCACCACCCCTATACCCACCCACCCCCCTCCACGTCTTCCCCTACCCTGTTCCTCCCTCTCTTCCTGTACCCAACCCCTCTTCCCCATTTCTACCCCCTACCCTCTCTTTCGCATACCCCCCAACCTTACCCCCACCCCCCTCCTCGTCTTCCCCTTCCATGTTCCCCCCTCTCTTCCTGTACCCTTCCCCTCTTCTCCACTTCTTCACCCTACCCTCTCCCCTTCTTTCGCATACCCCCCCCCTACCCTCTCCCCTTCTTTCGCATACCCCCCCTCTACCCTCTCCCCTTCTTTCGCATACCCCACCCCCGGCCCACCCTCACCCCACCCCCACCCCTACCCCCACCCCCACCTCCGAACACACAGCCAGGAACTCAAAGGAGAATCAACGTAGCCGGCAAATAAACGGTCACACAATCGCACGCAGAGTCTAGCCCAACAAACGCCCACAAGATAACACACTCTCTTGCTGCCCCTCGCCTCGCCTCGCCTCCTGCTTATCTTCTTGGCAGTAGCTTCTCTTTCACTCGGGCTCCTGTGTGTGATAAGTTGAGCGAAAGATAGATTTAAGCGGCGGCGAATGAGAAAGGAAATTAAAGAGAGGGAATTAGATCGAGCGAGCGAGCGAGCGAGTAAGAAAGGGAGAGAGAGAGAGTGTGTTTATGCCGTGTGTGTGTGTGGGTGTGGGGGGGGGGGTGAGTGAGAGAGAAAGAGAGAAGGAGAGAAAGAGAAAGAGAGAGTGT
>BOPN01006720.1:27500-34169 GCA_017312705.2 Penaeus japonicus
TGTATGCATATATATATATATATATATATATATATATATATATATATATATATATATATACATACATATATGATAAAAAAAAGACAACTAGCTGCTGGTGAGATAGAAAATCGCAAGTGTGATTTTGATTTTTGACTGGACTTTTCTTTTCCGTGTGTTCTATCTAATGTAACATTGTACCTGTTTTGTGATTGTACTTAAAGACAGATTTAGGTATCATTATTTGATTGACTCAGACATCCAGAGATACACAGGGTATCCTAGGAATTATGAGGTTATTCATGAGACAAATGTTGTTTTCCATATTATCATTATTATTATTTGTGTGTGTGCTATTGCGCAGACTCTCTCAGCCTAGCCGCCGTGGTGATCGGACGTGTTTTTGCCTCCTCTCCGCCGCAGCCCCGCAACTCAGCAAATCATGATACCTCAGAGGGGTTTAAGGGGGCGAATCACAGGGCCTCTAAGGTGCTTCCTCTGGCCCTTGGTATGAGCTCCTATCCCCAGAGTGAAATGGGACCCTAGGCCTAGGGTATCGTGCCCCCTCCCAGGGTGCCAGGACCTCAGCCTTATGCCCCCTCAGCCCTAGGATACAGGCCCCCCAGGCAGCACGGATAAAAGCTGCCATCCCGCCCAGGGGAATGGGCACCCCCACGGCAGCCAGGGTCAAGGCTGGTCTAGGGTAAAGGACATCCTAGCATCCGGAGCAATGTTGATGCGAAAGTAAATATCAGCATGAAAATGAAAACAAAATTAGTTTATCAAGCCGGTAGTGTCGCAATTATGCTAAATACTGTACTGTGCTTCGTCTTACATAGATCATAAGATGGAAAACAAAATAGACCTGATGATTGGAATGTCACACTCCCAACCAAACTTACCTCTTTGCATCTCCTCCCCCTACCATGGCGCCCTCTACTTCCACCCAAGAAAACAAGAACAAATCCTCCTTCACCCCCCCCCTAACCATGACCAACAATCCTGCCCTCCCGATACCCTCCCCTCACTCTCCGCCCGCGACCAGCAAGCTGCCTCGCGCCCTTGCCTATTCAGCAGCCTCAAACCTGCTGAGCCATCCATGCGCCCCTCCGCCGGTGCACCCAGCCAGCAGTCCTCCCTTTGCCCCTTTAGACGCACCGGCCTCCCCCAGGACTGCGTCACCTAAATGGTTGCTTGGAGGAAAACCCAAAACCAACACGGTAAACAATGCCAGCACTGAAGCTCCCCCCCCCCCCCACCTCTCCTGAAGGTGGAATCCAGATGCATCTTGAAACTGTCGTCTCATTTTCAATAAATCTATTTTGTGTATAGTGGGTTTATCTGCCATTTATCAACACGGAAGAGTGTTTTGCAAGTCATATACCTCTATATTACCAGCTGCCACTCCGGCCGGCACAAAGGAAGAGCACATGGTAGAACATCGTACATAAAAGTCTGAAAACATATCTAGTATAAAGGCTCACACGACAAAAATGACACACATACTATGCAAGTTTCACAGTAGTTGTCAGGAACAAAGAAATAAAGCCCAAACCATTTATAAACTCAGATGCTTCCCCCGGCAATGTGAAGTGTTTCACATACAAAAAAAAAAAAAAGTACAAAAGCGATCAGAATGATGGACCTCAGCACACTGCCAGCATGGCCGGTGACTAGATCGTACTACATCTTTTTTTTAAGATTAGATCATGTAAGCCCACAATCTTTACTCAAGACATTTTGAAAAAAAAAAAAAAAAATATATATATGCTAATTACGGAGAGGAATGTAGAAATACTATGTGTTAGTGCGACATGGGGTCCACCAGGAAATTTTTTTTTTATCCAAATTCCAAATTATCAAGTTTATAAATGTGATGTAGGGCGAGGAGGAAGAAGAACATATTTGTAAGGGATACTCTTAGGTCAAATATGATATCCTCTACAACAGATAACAATACTGCCGTAGAAGATATCTGGGTTATCATATTAAGTAACACGGCTTCCTTTCTTATTGGCGTTGTCTATAGGAACCCCCATGCAACTTCTGAATCCTTTGAATGTCTTTAAAGAGTTTTAGAGAAATGACATTTAAAGAACAACACCTTTTTTTTTCTTCTTCTTCTTCTTTTTTAATCTTAGGTGACGTAAATGATGATTTAAGTAAATCGGATGCTATGTTAGTTAAGATGATAAGAACAGTAAATTAGAACAAATAGTAAGCCTACAAGAAAACAACTCGTATATATTCAATGTAATAATGATGAACAGATCAGTCATCATCCCATGCCATATTCCTGACCATTAACCTTAATCACCATGACCCTTAGTCATTCTGAGAACTAATCATATCTGAAGAACTAACTCTATTAGATATTTTATCGACAGGAAATGTAAATATTCAAGTTATCATTCTTACTGACGTCATAAAAAGCAGTATGCTGTAGATGACTTTGCTCCCGAAGTGACAAAACCGTCAGATGCCCCCTGACCCATGGGTAAATGATGAGCTATTGCCCAATAGGCGCTCAAAAGCAATAGATTTCGGCCGACTTTCAGGCAATTTATAAAGTGAAAAAGAAAAACAACAGATAAAACATGGCAAATTCTTAAAACATTGGTGTGTGACAATAAACAAAACACAGATGATTACGAAAATTCTACACAAAACACCGACCGAGCATTTTAATAACTTATATTGCAAAAATTGGGAAACTTACTAATAAGCAATCAATTGTTTTTACATTGCATCAAAACACTGATCGGGCAAAGCTCACAATTAATGTTTTCAGACCACAACCAGTAGACAAATAAACTATTATCCTAATAATAAAACAAATGCTGTGGGACCAGGCGGTTCTGCTTTGTGCTTTATCAAGGATAGTCTACCCGCAATGGCACTTTATATAATGATTATCATTATCACCTCTCTGGTCACTGATGTTTTCCCGTCGGTGTTCACCATTATACACAGTACTTATGATGATTGTTCTTCTCCTTAACACATCTGTTATAACCATGTTGTCATCTCCTTCCCTTTTATTGTCATTATTAATTTCGCGATTAACAATTTCACCGTTTACATACTCAGTCTCTGGAATTACATCACTGTGTTTAATAGGAATGTTATGTTAATTTGCTGCACTACAAATTGTCAACATGGATGAATCCAGTTTCATACGAAGGCGTGAAGAGAGTAATCTGGATCTACTCTTCCACACGACAACTGTTCATTCCATAATATTTCTAGTTTTCGAATGAGCTGTAATATGTCTCAGATTAGAATCTTTGGTAGGGTTGTTCACGACATGCAGTATTATGAAATGCAAGATTAGGACAATTATCATTTTCCACATTTACAGAGAGAAGAAAAAACACTTTCTACTTCTGAATTCCTCAGCACGGTCTCTACCAAGATTTTCATTAGGGTTATGTACGCAGTCGAGTGTTAGGAATTGACTGCAAAGTGCTGGGGCACTTCAAATTTACATGCAATTGTCAACTAAACAAAAGTAGCAAAGGAAAAATACTCTTATGAGATACTGAGGAAAAACATCAATTGGGGGGAAGAAATACCAACAAGAAAAAGGATAAAAATGCTTAAAGAAAACGTCAGAAGTTAAAAGAAAAAAAAAAAAATACAAAAATATACTAAACTTATAAAATTAAGGATTGGTCCGTTGAAGAGAGAGAGAGAAAAAAAAAAAATTCTCCACTCTTAAATTTTACAATTCTGTCCAACTCGACTAAACGATCTGGCAGCTTGATCCAAAATTTAGTGTCGTGGGATATTAGGCTCCGTAGCCACCATATGATATGCTCCGTAGGTTCCTGTCGAATTAATTTCTTTGGATTGGTAGTGAGTAGAAATCAATCGACTCCCTTTGATAAATTCTCTGCATTATATTATCAAAATCAAGTAGCTATGGTATGAAAGAAAATATATACAGTGAAAAAGTAATATTAGTGCATATCTTTCGGTATCATAATGATGTATAAATCTATGAAAACTGCTTTATATTTATAATTGAAAATAAAGAATCATGTCTACTTCCTATAAAAAAAAAGTTAGGAAACAGAACTTAACTTACATTATAATACGGTGATGTTAATGCTTCGATGGGCTGAGTCTTCCTCCAGCCGGCTAATCAAAAAGGAAAAAAAAAAGAAAAAAAAAAATACACGGGAGGATAACGAAACACCGTTGTCTATCTGAGAATGAATCTACTTCCCGTTCAACGTGGCTTGTATTTGTGGTTTGGGTGGCGTCATAATCCAACGGAAATCGAATATGTACATAAATTCAAAAGAAAAGCCACGAAAATCTTCAAAAAAATAAAATAAAAATCACTCACAATGTGATAGATATGAGCGAAATTACAATTTTGAAATAATGCGTAAAATGAATATTTCTTAAAATATAAACAACGCTACCGTAGGTGACGAAAAGTAACTAATGAAGGTAAAAACATAGCACATCAGGCTAAGGAACTTAAAGATGAAGCGTGAAAATACATACTGAATCGCAGACGGAAGTGAAAGGGCAAACTCAAACAAATGCGAGTAAAACAAACGAAACATAAAGATAAATCAAAGGTAGACGAAAATGGAATAAGAGAGCAGCCGAAGATCGCACAGCAAGACGAAGTGCGCGAGACTACGGGAGATTGACCGAGAGATGACTGGGAGATGTGAGGCTGCGAGAAGTCATTAGTAACAAAGCATCTTCAATAATGCCAGGTATGCTGATGTACAGGTGTCAGAGTGCGCTCATTTATTCACGGAGAATTTTATGAGGAATATAACACTGTCACACATTTTGCACATAATTGCTCAGGAGCCAATCAGACGTCGACGGATTAAATAAAAAATTAAGTTAGGTAGCAAATATGAGAGGAGAGTTACCTACAGACATCCAAACCTGTGAACAGTATTCAAAATGTGGCAGAATAAGAATATGTTGATGATATTTCTCAAAAGTCAATTCAGGATCTAATATGACACCCAATAGTCTTATCATTCAAAATAAATCAGTCAGGATGGGGAGGGAAAAGGTGTGTAGCCTGTCAATAAAGATGGAGTTGGTCTTTCTGGCATTAAGCATCATACCTTATGCATGACATCAAGCAACAACTTTTTCAAAGACCTCTTTTCTATTTTGAGAAGATAGAGAAGAATACAATGCAGTATCATCTGCATAGGAAATTATCTTATTTTCAAGATCGTTGCTTATGTCAGAATACCAGAGACAACAGGGTTAAAGTCATAAAAAAACAACACCAACACCATTGGTTCCAAAGCTATCTTACATGACGCCCCACCCCCTCTTTTTTGCATCTATATCAAATTATATATTTTTTTCATGTATTTATAAAATAGCATTTTAGGGGGGGAAAACACGATTTTTGCTTGTATTACAACAGATGAAACAAAATGCGTGATGAGTGCTAATATAATAGGAGATGGGTTAGAGTGGCTGATAGAATTATTACTTTTCACTTTACATGTAAGGGCAGATAATTGTCCTTAGAATTATTTCATTATTCCTATTAAATAATGATTTTGGAGCAGATGACTTCACCCCCCCCCCCCCCCCCCCCCCCCCCCCCCCCCACACGTTAAAACACACCACACCAAAAAAAAAAAAAAAAAAAAAAAAAAAGATTAAAAAGAGTTGGAGTTTATACAGGAGGGACTCATGTTTAATTAAATGATATGCAGCACTGAAATCAATTACAACAACACGAAACTCCTGCCCTGCATCTAAAATAAGAAGGCACCATAGGTACTTACGAAAACCAAACTGCGAAGCCGGTATTAGTTTCAGACGATGACAACAATAAAGATGACGGACCAATAGTTACTAAAAATCTTTGAAAGAATTGGCATTATGATTATTTATTCCAATGGTAAAGAAGAAGCAGCAACACCCATTAGAATGAGAGTGATGTTTTTTTTGTTTTGTTTTTTAAACAAAGGGGGAAACTATCAGACTTCCGGAGCCGCCTTAACACAACAGCCAATTCAGGAGCCAGATGGTCAGCGATCTTCTTAAACATCATTGGAAAGAAGCGGTCAGGATGAATGCTACCAAATAAATCCAAATTCAACAAATATCTCTTTAGCTCATTAGATTTTAATGCTACCGATTGTAAAAGAGGTTTTGCGAAGCATGTAGGGGGCAAGGAAAGATTTTGATTGCGTTGCTTATTTGCAAAAATCCTCTGCAAGCACACTAACTTTCATGGTTTGTTCATATTTAGCAGAACCATCAGGATCACGAAGAAGAGGCACGGCCGATTCAGTACCAAAAAATGACGATTTCAGTGCAGACTGTCACTTCTCGCAGACGTGTATTACAATCAGCCACTGCCCTGTGTCCTGTATAATTTAGCCTGTTTAGCTCGGTACGATTACAAGCCGCCAGGCTAGTACATTGGTAGCGCGCCGGCCTCACACCCCCGTCCAAGCTCGTGAGTTTCCACTGTCATTTGGCGATCACTGTGGTTGGGCGCCACGGTGGGTAAGGACCAAACTCAGATCGAGTCAACCATCGAAGGCACACCTACATGAGCAATCTTGCAATCAGCATTATGCTGTTTCTTATCCCAAAGTCGTAGCTTGATTTTGGAGGGCATCTATTGTCAATAATCTTTAAAAGACACATAACTTCAAACAGGATCTTCAAAAA
>BOPN01006720.1:57422-59922 GCA_017312705.2 Penaeus japonicus
CCATCTCCCTCTTTTTTTCATTTACTACCTCTTTTCTCATTCTCATTCTTCCCCTTCTCTCCCTTCCTCCCCTTTCATCCTCTTTCTCCCCACATCCTCCCCATCATCTACCCCTCTCCCCTCCCCCCTTTCCTCCGTACCCCATCCTTCCATCCTTAATATTCCGCTCCCTTAGACATCAGTCCCTCTTAAACTGCCCTTGGAGACGTCTCGTGGTGGATCCTCACCATATAAAAAGGGGAAATGGGAGAGGGGAAGAGCAGGAAGGGGGGAGGGGCTGGGAGTCCCAAAGGGAGAGGAAAAGAATCCTGACAAAAAAAAAAAAAAAAAAAAAAAAAAAAAGAATCCCCATGTCTAAGTCTTCCCAAAGTAGGTCCAGGAATGACTTCCAGTAGAGTCATTTCCAGTGGGCGCTTGTAGCATTGGTTTCAGGGAGGGAGGGAGAGAGAGAGGGAGAGGGAGAGGGAAAGAGAGGACTAAGAAGAAGGGATGAGAATTAAAATGAGGGAGAGAAAGAGAAGACGAGGGAGAGGGGACGAGAAGTGGGATGAGGGAGGGAAATAGAAGACGAGGGAGAAGGAGAGGGGACTAAGAAGAGAGGATGAGAATTGGGATGAGGGGGAGGAAGAGAAGACGAGGGAGAGGGAGAAAGAGAGCGGACGAGGATGAGGAAGAGGAAGAGAGGACGAGGAAGTGGGAGAAGGAGAGAGGACGAGGGATAGGGACAGAGGAAGAGTAAGAGAAGACGAGGGAGAGGGAGAAGGAAAGAGGACTAGGGAAAGGGACAGAAGACGAAGATGAGGAAGAAAGAGAAGACGAGGATGGAGAAGGAGGTGGAAGGGAAGTGACAGGAAGAAAGAGAGAAGAGGACACAGCAGATGGAGATGGTGATGGTGAGGGAGAGGAAGAGAGGATAATGGAAAGGGAGAGGTAGAGGAAGAGAGGAAGGGGGAAGGAGAGACAGACGAATAGACAGTCAAATATTTATATATGGAGGGGGTCGCAGAGACAGATAGACACTCATACACATATAGAGATACATAGATAGATACGCACAGGTATAGGGTGGAGAGGGAAAGAGGAAAGTGTTTGAAGAGAGGAAAAAATGAAAGGATGAGGAAATATTAGAGCAGGAGATATAGAAGGGAAGGGAGAGAGAGAGGAAAAGGGAGTGGGAAAGAATGAGAGGAAAGTGAGAGAACGGATGAGGAGGAAGACGGAAAAATGGAGAGGAGAAGAGATGAAATTAAGAGGAAGAAAAAAGGGAGAGCGAGAGAGCGAAAATAGTAAGAGGGGAGGAAAGTGAAAGAGAAAGATAAAGAGAGGGGGATAGACAAGAATAAGCAGAGAAAAGGAAGAAGAGAGAAGAGAGGAGAATAATGGATAAACAAGGAGATATAGAAATAAACACACACACAGACACGTGGATAAGTACATAGAAAAACATCCTTAAAAAAAAGATAAAAAAAACGATAAAACATACACGCAGACGAATGAACAAAGAAAAATGAAAGTTTGCACCTTACGTACCATAACCTCACAAGTAATTAAAAATGTTCTTAATCATTGTTAGCACGGGATATTTCATTCTCCTTTCCTTCTTCTCTCCATTTCTCTCCACCTTTTCCCTCACCCTACATTCCTCACGCTTTTCTTCCCTCCCCTCTACTCCCCTCTTCTTCCTGGAAATGGACACAAAACTTTTATTGTAAAACTTTCCATCTGGTTTAATGTAGATTGTGGCCATGTTTCCTTGTTTTTTTCCCCCCTCCTTTTTCAGGCTTATTCCACTATGTTTGTTTAGGTATGCTTATATTTATGAGCATGTAATGTAGATAATAAAAGGGATATGGATGTAAGCTAAATTCAGTTTTATATTTGTATTTTTCCTTTCACCTGGATTAAGTATAGGGCTATTCATTATTAATAGCTTTACTTCGCAATGTCGGTTCTGTCTGTCTCTTTCTCTTCTCTCTCTCATTCTCTCTCTCTCTCTCTCTCTCTCTCTCTCTCTCTCTCTCTCTCTCTCTCTCTCTCTCTCTCTCTCTCTCTCTCTCTCCCTCACTCTCTATCTCTCTCTCTCTCTCTCTCTCTCTCTCTCTATATATATATATATATATATATATATATATATATATATATATATATATATATATATATATATATATATATATATATATATATATATATATATATATATATATATATATATATATATATATATATATATATATATATATATATGTTCTCTTTTCCTTTCTATACCACTCTATGTCTATCTCTCACTATCTCTCTCTCTCTTCTATATATATATATATATATATATATATATATATATATATATATATATATATATATATATATATATATATGTATATATATATATATCACTCTCCTCTTACGGTGATACTAAATACTATTACAACGATACTGAAAAATCATTAGACAGTGAAATGAAGATTAAATATAACACGTGTTCCCAGGAAAACCATTTGCAACA
>BOPN01006721.1:0-2500 GCA_017312705.2 Penaeus japonicus
AAGAGGGGGAAGGAGAAGGGGAAGTGAGAGGGGGAAGGAGAAGGGGAAGGGAGAGGGGGAAGGAGAAGGGGAAGGGAGAGGGGGAAGGAGAAGGGGAAGGGAGAGGGGGGAAGGAGAAGGGGAAGGGAGAGGGGGAAGGAAGAGGGGAAGGGAGAGGGGGAAGGAGATGGGGAAGGAGATGGGGAAGGGAGAGGGGGAAGGAGAAGGGGAAGGGAGAGGGGGGAAGGAGAAGGGGAAAGGGAGAGGGGGGAAGGAGAAGGGGAAGGGAAAGGGGGAAGGAGAAGGGGATGGGAGAGGAAAAGGGAGGGAGAGAGAAAGAAAAGAGAAGGGAAGGAAAAGGAAGAAGAGAAAGAAGAAGAAAAGGGATGAGAAAACAAGAGAGAAGGATTTCTTTATCGGATCGAAAGAGCGGACCTTGTTAAGGAACTCCCTCGCGGCCTGGGTACGAAGCCAACGGGAGGAAGCCGCGGTGTGGGAGGGGGGGAGGGCTGCTTGGTGCTCAGGCCGCTGTACCGTTATCTGTCTGCCTGCTCGCACCACGCCGGGTACCCAGGGAGGAGGGGGGCGACCCGCAACCGTAATCATACTACCCACATTAGGGTGACAGCACAAAGCACACGGACGAAGACAATGGGCCGACGCCAGCGCCATCGCCAGTAAGTAACCCGGTCCCATAGCAATAGAAGTCAACACGGCAACAACACGTGGGGGCGGCTCTTTGTTTGCCCGCGGGCGCCCGGGTATGCGTCGGCGGCGGCGGCGGCGGAGGCGGCTCGTGGCACATTCCCCGGCCAATGGGGAGTCGTGGCATGGGGACGTTCCTGTAGTTCAGCATCTCTGGCGCGAGGTGTGCATGTGGTGTGTGGAAAACGATTAATAGGCTTTTGAATCATCTTTTCCTGGTGCTAAGCCTCCCTCCATCACCTTCTCTCTCTCTCTCTCTTTCTCTTCTCTTTCTCTCTTTCTTTCTTTCTTTCTTTCTTTCTTTCTCTTTCTCTCTCTCTCTCTTTCCTTCTCTTTTTCTTTCTTTCCTTCTCTCTGTCTGTCTGTCTCATTCATTCACTCAAAACCAATTTTCACTAACCCCTCCAGACAGACATAAATACATACATACATACATACAGACAGACAGACAGACAGACAGACAGACATACATACAGACAGAGACAGACAGACAAAAAGAAAGAAAGAAATAGAGCACGTGCATCCATCTCCTTCGGAGGCCCTTAGTGCCGAGGGAAGGAAGGAAGGGGAGACGTGCAGACGGAGCAAGCGATCAGCGCGGAGGCCAGCGGAGGTGACACACATTCAAGGTTATGTCGATGAGCTGGTTGCGTCGGCGACAGCAGTTGTGTACGGCGGATAACGGTCCCTGCGCGCGTACGCGCACGCCCGCTCGCCCTGTGCTCTCTACCCTGCCCGCCCTCGCCCCGGCCCACCCCATTCACCTACTTTTGCGACTACTTCGGTCTCCCTTCTTAATTACGGCCATTATTTCGGTTACGGCGAGACATCGCACGGGCTCCCTCCCTTCTCGCGAATTACTGAATGAAGCGACGACGGCGACCCCTGGCGGCTCTGGAGCGAGGCTCGGCGCTGCGTCATCGCGTCACTTTGTGTGGTGCACGAACTGACGTTTCAGTTGTAGACATGCATGCATACCCTGTCTATAGGGTTAGAGAGAGGGAGAGAGGGAGAGAGGGAGAGAGGGACGGAGGGCAGGGAAGGTGGGAAGGGGAGGGAGGGAGAAAAGGGGAGGGAGAGGGGGAGATTGAGGGAGGGAGGGAGGGAGGGAGGGGAGAGAGGGAGAGAGAGAGAGAGAGAGAGAGAGAGAGAGAGAGAGACAGACATGTGCAATCTGCAGTGCGACGATTCATAATGGTGCAAGTGGCATAAAACCAGCTCGGGTTATTCTCATATCCATTTGATAATACTATCCATATGCCATTCGCCACCTGTCCACGGGGTCAGCTTGTTAGGCCAGTAAATAAAATTCCACAATGCGAAAGAACCGTAACAAATTGCAAGGGGGAAAAATCAACTTAGACCATCATACACAATTCAAGAATTCAACAAAAACAAACACAAACAAGGGTCAACAGCCTCCGTTTCCACAGCAACAGAAACACAAACAGTATCAAGCTAAAGGAACAGACCCACTAACTCAAGTACGTCCCACAAACACAAACAAACAAAACACAAACACAAAAACACCCACCCACGCAGACACGTACACATATGCCCGCACACGCAAACATAAACACACACACACACACACATAAACACCGCAAGAATACAGTTACATCCTCATATGTGCCGTGCCGCGCTGTGCCCTGCCTTGCCCTGCCACTGACCCTGCCCCCCACCCCCCCCAATCCACTGCCTTAATTATTCCACGGGCCTTCTTTCCCTCTCCCACTACCTTTATCTTTATCTTCCCCTTCTTCTGTCCCTTCTCCTACTTCTCCTTCTCCTTCCCCTTTCCGCCCCTTCCCCTACC
>BOPN01006721.1:15000-17500 GCA_017312705.2 Penaeus japonicus
GCGAAGCGACACCGCCGCCCCGACTCACGCAACAGCACTACACTACACAATTAAGTCATCACATTCTCTCACTATCCGCGACGAGAAGGGGGGGGGGGAGAGCGGGGTAGGGGGGGGGGGGGTAGGGGAGGTATCGAGGTGATCAGATTTTGCAACTTTGCAGCGTATGAGCTCAAGCCACGGTGCGTGCAACCAACACCGCGTGAGAGATGGACGGAGAGATTGGGTTAATGATGAAGGTGTGATGACGTACGATGATGAATAATGCACCATATGAGATTAAATTGGTGACATAACGACGATGAATGATGGATGTTATAAAATGAGCTAATGGCACGATCAATATCGATAACATATAAAGCGTAACACATTAGTTCCATATCAACACCAGCATCACTTATAGCAAGAACCAACAATAATGTGATGATTGATGATGATGATGATGATTGATAACTATTATTATTATTATTATTATTATTATTATTATCATTATTATTATTATTATTATTATTATTGATGATGATGATGATGATGATGATGATGATGATGATGATGATGATGATGATGATGATGATGATGATGATGACGACAATGACGACGACCCGCGAAGTAAACGCATCAAGACGACAACGCTAAAATCTCGAGCGGTCATTGCAACAATGCTTAAGATCGAGCAAAAAAAAAAAAAAAAAAAAACGTGGCATCAAGTCAAAATACTTTTCCCTTGCTTTCTTTGTCTGCAATGTCAACACAAACAAAATCCGTGGCGCCGCATAATTCCCCCAGCTACCCTTCCGTTCGTGCTAAAGAGGTTTCAAAGCCAGCCGTTACGTGAGCGTGCAATCTCGACTTAGAATTCCGCCCTTGTGAAATAACCTAGAATTCCGCCCTTGTGAAATAACTTAGAATTCGGCCCTCGTGAAATAACTTAGAATTCCGCCCTTGTGAAATAACTTAGAATTCCGCCCTTGTGAAATAACTTAGAATTCCGCCCTTGTGAAATAACTTAGAATTCCGCCCTTGTGAAATAACGATCACCCCAGGGCAGATCGGCATCACGCCCGGAAAAAAATCAACAAATTCTGCAACGCTTGCAAGATGAAATTCAGTCACAGACGTGGAGGAGCAGTACCGAAGAAGTCATATTACTCGGTCAATAGGTAAGGATAATAAGTGGACCAAAGTCAAAGCGACCAATCTTTGTAAAAAATCTAAAAACAAGGTCAGTGATTTCGTTGCAGTCGTCGTGTTGCAAAAATAAATAAATAGTTAAAATAAATAAAGAACATCTGCAACATTTCATCGACGACATCTCATGGGGATTTTGTTTTCTTTCATTCTTTATCATCGTTTTCTGATCGTGTCTCGTTATTCTTTATTCTCCTTTACTGATTCGTAATTCTTATTAACTTATTCATCTATTCCTTCACCCTTCATAGCTATTTCATTATCTATTTCATCTATTAATTTATCATCCCTATTTATCTATTTACTGTTCTTATCTACTTATCAATCATCACAATTTATTTCCGTTTGTTATTATTTCCCTCTCTTCTTTTTTAGTGGTGGTAGTGAGGGAGAGGGAGGGGGAGGGGGGGGGGGGGGGGGGGGGGTCTTCAAAAGATCCCAGGCGTTGAACCGAGCAACGCAAGCGCTCGTGCGGCCAGAATTAGACATGACATCATAAGACACAGAGAGAGAGAGAGAGAGAGAGAGAGAGAGAGAGAGAGGGAGAAGAAAGAAAAGAAGGTGCAACGGCGATGCTGGGAGTTTAGTTGCCACATCTTGAATTATTATCACCATCATCATTATCACCACCATCATTTTGTCACCAGGTTATTGCAAAAGCGATTTAAAGCGTTATAATTAAAATGACGAACGTAACGTAACGTTATACAGGCACGTCTAACCTCAGCAAGCCCTAGCCCTATGTTTGAATCTCAGATCCCTTTCCGTCGCACGCTCATTGGGACGGCTATTCAAACTTCCTCAAACGGCCTCAAGCATGGGTAGAGATAGGTAGGTCATTTCTAGGCAGCTGGTGTAAATCCTAGCTAGACAGGGTCCTTTTACGTAGGTCGTGTTGGTTGGCCTAGTGGTTTAGTTCCGGTCGCTCAGGTTGTTCTCTGGAGTGAAAGGGGGTACGTAGGTACGGTCCCTAGCCAGACAGGGTAGTTACACTCTTAAATGCAGCCTTTCTCCATCTAATAAAAAAAGAAAGAAAAAAAGAAAGAAGAAGAAGAAGAAGAAGAAGAAGAAGAAGAAGAAGAAGAAGAAGAAGAAGAAGAAGAAGAAGAAGAAGAAGAAGAAGAAGAAGAAGAAGAAGAAGAAGAAGAAGAAGAAGAAGAAGAAGAAGAAGAAGAAGAAGAAGAAGAAGAAGAAGAAGAAGAAGAAGAAGAAGAAGAAGAAGAAGAAGAAGAAGAAGAAGAAGAAGAAGAAGAAGAAGAAGAAGAAGAAGAAGAAGAAGAAGAAGAAGAAGAAGAAGAAGAAGAAGAAGAAG
>BOPN01006721.1:22500-37500 GCA_017312705.2 Penaeus japonicus
AGGGAGAGGCAAAAGCCGAGAGGGCAACTCTATGGCCAAGGGATCCGGGTCACAAGGTCGAAGCTCTCGTAGAGGACACTGCTCATCGTAGCCCTTAAGCGCCCCGGTCGTAAGGACTACCTCGCCACGGCCTCTTCATCGCGGTCCTAAACTCGAAACAATATTCTCGTATCTGCTCTTGGTACACGCCAACCTCATTTCATATAAGATTTTTTTTTACCTCTGTCGTTTCAAAGAAATGATAGCGCGGCAGGTACCGACGTGATGTAATACCTTGGGCTATAAAAACACTTGTCCGAATTTTACTTTTTTTTCTCTATGATTTTTTCATATTTCGACTTTTATATGTTTTTATTTTTATTATTTCTAGTTTTTTTTACGATTCAATCAGCCACGTTCTCTGGCGCGGGTCAATACCCCCAGGAAACACAAAGCACACAAGCATCAACTTTAGATTAAGTAATTTCTAAATGAACATAAATGGAAAATAGCCTATCCATCACCAATCGCAACGTTGCATTTCTCTTCCCATCACCCATGACAGAATTGCAAACCTCCCTCCATCATCAATTGCAACGTTGCTAAGACAATGGATTCATCGGGACTTGGGCGTTTTAAGATTACAAGGGTGGAGCGTAACGGAAGGGAAAGCGGGGGAAGGGGAAGCAGGGGAAGGGGAAGGGGAAGGGGAAGGGGAAGGGGAAGGGGAAGGGGAAGGGGAAGGGGAAGGGGAAAGGGGAAGGGGAAGGGGAAGGGGAAGGGGAAAGGGGAGGGGGAAGGGGAAGGGGAAGGGGAAGGGGAAAGGGGAGGGGAAGGGGGAAGGGGAAGGGGATGGGAAAGGGAAAGGGGAAGGGGAAGGGGAAGGGGAAGGGGAAAGGGAAGGGGGAAGGGGAAGGGGAAAGGGGGAGGGGAAAGGGGGGAGGAGGAAGGAAGGGAGAGAGGGAGATGGGGAAGGGGGGAAGAAGGGTGAGAAGACTGATAAGAACCACGAACAAAGGGAGGAACGGCGAGAACGAACAAGAAAATCGGGGCCTGAGAAACGAAACGGAAACGACGGCGAAGACCGAGTGCGTTTTCAAGCAACAAGTGCGTAGTGAAGCACGAGTTCGAGTGAGTCACTTGGTCAGTGACACTCGAGCGTGACTCACATCGCGGCGACGGCAACGGGGCCTTGGAGGACATGTAATCATTCCAATTTGTCGACGGTGTTCCCGGGCGCTCACGGCTACTCCTGTGTGAACCGCACGGAACATGACGCGGCCCGAAGCCGGTCCCGACGGCGGGCTTTGTGCTAGCGCGACGTGTCCAACAACTTTGGCGACAAGGGAGGTTATGTCACAGATTGCGTCACCCGATCGCCTTTGACTCCAGGGAGGAACACGGACGAGAAGACGCACATACGAGTTGACAAATAAACGTTCGCGCGCGTGCACACACGCACACACATACACACAATTATGAACATAAGCTCCGGGGAGAAACAGGGACGAAAAGACATACACACGAATTAACGGACAGACACACAGACACAGGCACACACACAGACACACATATACAAACACAAACAAATAAGTAAACACATACAAGCAAACAAACGCATACATACAGACACAAGCAAGCAAGCAAGCAAACACACAAACGGACACACACACTACACTCATCCGCCGACCCCAGCGACAACCACGTAAGCAAATCCAGAACATCGCTAATCACCAACGGCTTTAATACCTCACGCAAAAACATTACATAAAAAAAAACACGGAAGCAAGCAAGCGTACTCCATAAACTGAATGCAGCAGGCACGGACGGAGGCACGGACGGACCCACGGACGGACAGACAGACACTCACGGCATATTGCCCGAGTAACCTGCTCTAATAAAATGACCACACGAGTGAGTGAAGCTGGAATGCGCTGGTACAAGAAGGCCAAGGCGGGGCTTTTATCATCTCCCTCTGTTCCGCTTATGTCGCTACATGGGGGGGAGAGGGGGGGGAGGGGGAGTGAGTGAGTGAATGGGAATGTGAGTGAGTGAGTGGATAGTGAGTGAGAGTGAGTATGTACATGTGTTTGGGTTTGTGTTTGTGTTTGTGTGTGTGTGTGTGTGTGTGTGTGTGTGTGTGTGTGTGTGTGTGTGTGTGTGTGTGTGTGTGTGTGTGTGTGTGTGTGTCGATCCAAGCAGCACGAATGTGTTCGCCAACATAAAAAAAAACATTTTAAAAAAGTTGGCTGAATTGAATCGTAGAGGAAGTGCGTCGAGGCCCCAAGCAAGGCGTCCAAGGGGGAAAGCGCCCTGCATGCAATCATGAATGAGCGAGATTCAAGCAAACGGCAGTACTGGTCTTGGCAAGGTCCGCCTGCGAACTGCGAACCTCGAGCACGTGCAACCCCGGCCCGCGCCAACTCGCCAAGCTAAACCCGTGGGTTGAAAACGTCTTCATATCCGCAACGTTGACGTGCGTTATTGCAAACACTGACAGCACTCATGGAAAAGCTAGTTTCATCGCCTCGATAAGTCGATCGTGTGAAATATTGGGAATCTTTTCAGTTTGATACAAAAATACTTTGTAACTATTCAATGTTTTTGAAAAAGATAAAACTTTAAACTAAAAATAACTGTTCAATCATTTACGTTTTGCCTAAAAACAACTAAGAGTTAAATATGATCATCTGCCTCTATCCCTCGAGACTGTACAATGCCACATCATTGTATCAAACACAATGATGCCAGATTGTTGGAATGTCGTTGCATTGTTTATGATCAATCTAACATATTCAAAAGAAGTATCTCCTTCGGATTAAAATTTATTGAAGGACGGACGGCCAATTTCGTTCCCAGCAAGAAGACAATAATCACAGACTGCGGAAGAATCCCAAAGTCACTCTGGAAATGATTTGACGACGAAGCCTTGAATCATCGACATTTTGTTTACATTCATCTCGCATGCTGATGGCCCGCCGCGCCGCTCCCTCCCTCAGTGCCAAGCGGTGCCTGAGATTTCTCCCTCTTGCCCGTCCCAAGGCTCCGCTCGCCTCCCTGGAGTGGGATTCGAAAGAGGATTACGAGGGGGAACGAAGAGAAAGATGAAGGGGGAAGGAAAGTCACAAGGGAGAGTATTGGGAGGATGCAACCTCACAACCTCACAACCTGAATAAATACAGAGCTAATAAAGCTAATATAACATATTCAGAATCAACAGCGTGCAAATATTACAGCATATCTACGATCGATAGCACACTATTGACAACAGCAAAGAATAATACAGTAATTCCATAATCAACAACACACAAAATACAACTGCAGCGAACACTTCAGCAGATTCCGAATCATTCAAAAACGCAACCGCGAAAATTACCATAACTCATTCAGAAATAAACAAAACAGATACACTACTATAAAAATACTACAGAAACGGTAACGGCCACAGAACCGCTGCACTCAACCACCATGCACGTCGTCCAACTCCAAGGTCAGCTGACATCCTGGTGTGACCCGTGACCTCGAACGTGTCTCCCAACGGCAATTTTGGGTCATGGCAGCCGAGAGAAGCTTTGCCCTGACATCGCCCCTCTCATTCAGGATGTCACCGCTTGTCTCCGGGGCGGTCAGGCTTAGAAAGAGACATCGTCCTACGCTTATTAAGTGATACATTTGGATGCACAGGCACGCTGGTCTATCCCCCCGCCTCATCCCCCCTCCCCTTACTTGTATTGAATGCAAAAATAGCTTCCGAGTTTACAGTGACTTTACAACGAGTATCGTTGAGCCCGGTAGAAACTTTCAAGGCCTCGCAACCCCCTCCCCCCATCCCCCTATCTCCATCATGTCACAGGCACTAGACAACCACATCTCCGGCTACAAGACCCAATTCGATCTAGATGAGACAGACTCATATGGAAGCAGCTTTTGCATGTTACATGAGGCCGGGTGATTGCGACTCGCCGGCAGGCATGCCTCTTCTGTCTAAATCCTTGAGTGTCAGGGAAGGAACAGGGAAGGGAGAGAGTGAGGGATACTTTGTACCAGGAGTCTCGGACACGAGACCGGACCTAAAGTGCGGAGGGAGCATTTCGCAACGGAAAAGAAACAACCACTAACCTCAGGGTCAATGTATGCATTCGATAAGACATTGAAAGTACTAAACAGTGCACTTTCTCCCCTTCCCACTTCAACTGTCTTGCACCCTAAGGGGTTTTCCGGGCGAACCTCAGCAGGCATAAAACAAGTGAGCGAGAGAGTATGAGTGAGAGAGTATGGCGAGTGCCACCTTGACCCGGCAACTCGCACTCGCCCCCCCCCCCCCCCCTTACTCACTCTCCCATGGCCACGGCCACTATCGCGATAACAATAACACAACAATTGTCAACATCCTCATCTCGAGGTCGCCTTACTATGGGGACACACCTGGTGGGGGTTCCGCTCCGCCATCCGCCCGACGACTCGCATTGTCCCACAACGACGACCTGCTTTCCTTCCCCTTCAGCGACCCCCTCTGGACCCGGTTGGAGCAGGTGGGCGCCCCTCGGACCGGCCGTGCGTGTCCCACCCTTGTCAGGAGCCTTGCTCACGACACGCGAAGGCCTGTATCCTGGCTACGCACATCCGGGCCTCACACACTTCCTGGCAACAAACCCAGAATTTCTGTCACTTAAAACGAGGCTCGAGCCACTCTGGCCGTCACGGAACTCGGCAAAGTCACTTACTTTCCGCACTTCTTTTCGTGTTCTCTTTCGCGCAGTCATACTTTCATGGATTAGTGTTCATCTTATTCGCTTTGTGGGCGTCACCGTGTAAGAGTAATCGTGTCTTATCAATGCTGGTATGCGCCGGAGAGTGTGGGCGGCAGGAGCCGTGTTCCAATGCGTGCATGTGTGTGTGTGTGGGGGGGGGGGGAGGGTCTGAGAGAGAAGGCCTGTGCGTGGAAGCAAGCAGATTTGTGCGGCGGGTGGGTGTGGACGCAGGAGCCGGACGCGAGTGTGGGCGCGCGTAGGTAGGTGTGCGTGTTAGATTCATCCCCGTGAACACAGTGACACACTTGTGGTCTGGCGGTTCCCTGCTTCCGTCGGCCATTCCCACAGTCATCACCCACCTGCTTCTTTGCCTCTCGTACTTACATGCACTGGCAGTTCGACAAGCACACACACATGCATACACATACACACACAAGAGACCTGTACACAAAGTCACCCACCCCAAAAGCACATCATCATCATTATCAGCATCCTCATTTTCAACAAAAGGTCAACAGCTTTCCAGACCGAACTAAATTATTCAAGATGAAAGCCTCAATGCCACGCACACGGCAACCTCTTTCGCTCAACAAGAAGAGCAAAATCGCTCGCACGGACGCGGGAGAGGAAAGACCTTCAAAACAAACAGCGCCAGAAAGGACTGCAAGACCTCGCCCGCCGCCGGAGATTTCAATGCCGCGCCACACAAGGATCCACGCCGGGAAACGAGTAAATACAAAGGAAAGAGAGAAAAAAAGAGAACCTTACCGTTCATGAACCTCTCGTAAAGGTCCCGGCCACCGGTCATTCCACCGCAGAACCTCCCTCCTCGCACTTCCATTTCGGACCCTTTCCCAATCGCTTCGGCGCCGGCACTCCCCCTCCCCTCCCCTCACCTCCCCCCTTCCACTCTTTCTAACAAGAGTTCTTCGTCCACTCGGCGGTCACCTTCAGCCTCGGCCTACCTTGACCCGGTTCCCACTACCAGACTTCCACGCGGGGCACAAAACGCACCGACCTCCACGCGGCGACGCCACAGAATCCCGAGGGGAAAAGGCGCTCGCAACCACTGCCGCCGCGCAGCCACTCAGCCTCAGACAAACAACAACATTATCCGTCTCACGGTGGGAAACTCGGACTGCTCATGAGGAGTGAGTCATTCACCCCCCTCCCCACCCCCTCTCCAATCTACCTTCCCTTCTCACCCCTTCGTCCTTCCCAACCTTCATTACCCCTTGTCCCTCTCCCCTTCTCTACCTCTAATCCCTCACTCCCTTCTCTACCCCCCCTCAGTCCCTCCGCCTTCTCTACCCCTTAGTTCCTCCCCCTTCTCTACCCCTAACCCCCACCCATTTATCCCTCCCCCTCTAAAACTAAACAACTGACGATGCAATGCAAACTGCGGGAGGCAAGCGCAAGTGTCAGCACATACACACACCGAGTTTATGGGCGCAACCTTCTACAAGCTAACTAGGCATCCAGTGTTTGACCAGATTCAGAAAACAAGGGCAATAACAAAGGCAATCAAATTGTTACGAGAGAATAAATGGCAAACATGAAACAGCATCAGCAGTGGTGACGACGGCGGAGGCGGAGGCAAGTGTATACATACATACATACATACATACATACATACATACATAAATACACACACATATATATATATATATAAACATCGCCCCCTTCTTGTGTTTCATCCGTGGCAACACACTATCAATAAAAAAAATATATGAAGTATTAAAGGGACGTTAAAAGTATGGTCACTCTTTTCATCTATTTCTTACACTCAGTATCAGACACATAATACTCTGGCTAATTTTCGAGCGAACGAGTGAGTGAACAAACAAGCGACTTTGCGACCACCTGACTCACTAACTAAGAAGGAATGAGTATCCTTGACTGACTAAGTGAATGAGTGAGCGGATGAATCAGTTGCTGTGAGTAAAAAAAAACAACTGAATAAATGAGAGAATGAGAGAATAAGAGAGAGCGATAGCGAGATAGATACATATACATATACATATACATATATATACATACATATACATACATATATATATATATATATATATATATATATATATATATATATAGAGAGAGAGAGAGAGAGAGAGAGAGAGAGAGAGAGAGAGAAAGAGAGAGAGAGAGGAAATTAATACAAACGAATGTAGAGCAGGTCCATTGAGCGGCGGGCGAGGGAGAGCCCGGAGGAATGCGGCGGCACCTGAAGTAGCCAGGTAACATTCCCCAATGAGTGGATCGAGGAGGGCGGGGGGTGGAGGGGGTGGAGAGGGTGGAGGGAGGAGGGTGCAGGAATGACGCACCTCCCACTCGACTACTCTTTATCCCCCCCCCATCCCTACTCCACTACCACCAGCCTACTGGCCACTCCTCACGCATCGTCATTGGCGCTTTGTGTCCTATCACGAAACCCTTCTAGAATATCCTACAACAACAACAACAAAAATTACTCTTCTACAATGCAGCCTGACCGCATTTCCCGAAGGACACGCCCGTTTCCCCCGCGCATTAAAAGCAAAACCGCCAATTACAAAAAGAAAAGGAGGAAATAAGAACGGGAGGAGGAGGAGGAGGAGGAGGAGGAGGAGGAGGAGGAGGAGGAGGAGGAGGAGGGGTAGAGAGGAGATGAGCAATGGGACAAGGGAAGGGAAGGGAAGGGAAGCGAAGCGAAGGGAAGAGAAAAGAAGACTATAAAAGAGAAGATAACTTAACAGAAGTGTAGAGAAGAAAAAAGGGAAGAGTTAAGAAGAGAAGAGAAGAGAAGAGAAGAGAAGAGAAGAGAAGAGAAGAGAAGAGAGACAGACAGGGAAGGCTCCAGCAACAGCAACGCGGCCGAAAAGAAAGCCGGTACAGCAGACGGATTCACGTAACACGATCCCACACAACCTGCTCGACACAAATGAAGCTGCCTGTATGAGGGAGGATGTAAACGCGCGCTCACACACTGCAGAGGGAGTGGGAGGGGGAAAGGGGAGAGGGAAGAGAAGAGAAGAGAAGAGAAGAGAAGAGAAGAGAAGAGAAGAGAAGAGAAGGGAAAAGAGAAGAGAAGAGAAGAGAAGAGAAGGGAAAAGAGAAGAGAAGAGAAGAGAAGAGAAGAGAAGAGGAGAGAAGTGAAGCGAAGACAAGGGAAGGGAAGAGAAGAGAAGAGAAGAGAAGAGAAGAGAAGAGAAGAGAAGAGAAGAGAAGAGAAGAGAAGCGAAGAGAAGAGAAGAGAAGAGAAGAGAAGAAAAGAGGAGAGAAGAGAAGAGAAGAGAAGAGAAGAGAAGAGAAGAGAAGAGAAGAGAAGAGAAGAGAAGAAAAGAGAAAAGAGAAGAGAAGGGAAAAGAAAAGAAAAGAAAAGAGAAGAGAAGTGAAGCGAAGACAAGGAAAAGGAAGGGGAGACAAAAGAGGGAGGAGAGGGAGACCAGAGAACCAAAGCAAAGCGCCGAGTGCGGATCAGCGCCGAGTGCGGATCAGCGCCGTGGCATCCCCGAGAACACGAATCCCAGAGTCACAAAGGGAGACGAGGGCCAGTCAGCCAAGCATGACGCGCTGACGTCAGACAAGCCGCGAGTGGCACCATATACAGACAGCGGCGTGGGAGTGAGTGCTCCCTTTGAGGAGGTGGGAGTGAGGGAGGGAGGGGGAGAGGAAGGAGGAGGAGGTGGAAGAGAAGATGAAAGAGGAGATGGAGGTGGAAGAGGAGGCGTAGATGGAAGAGGAGAGGAAGGTGGAAGGACATGTCGAGGAACGCATTTTCAATCACACGCGAGGAATTAAGAGAGGGTAAACACTCGCAATAAATTGATAATAAACAATATCTCTCAACGGACAAGGTTCACCTTTTCATCCACATGCGAGGGAGTGAACGAGAGCAAACGCACCTCAAAGACACAAAAAATCCCAAACTAAAAAAAAACAAAAAACTAACAGACTAAAAAAAAAAAGAGGCAATGTTCATACCTATGTATGGGCAAAGGCAAGGAAGGTATGGGAGCACAGGCGGTTCTCCCTTGGCGAGTCTTACACCTATACAGACGTGCCCTTGATACCTGCCCTTGATACCCGCCCGGGTGCCCCGTGTCGAGTCACGAATGGGCTTGTCTTAGGCCGAGATTCCCGACCAAAATGTCTTTTTCAGGCGATTGAATATCTTCAATAGCACCTCTGTTGGTAGGCTCATGGCCCTTCCATCCTTCGGGTTGAAGATTAAAGGTCATTGAGAGGCTGCGGGTCGGTTTGTTTGTTTGTTTGAGTGCTTTTCTTTTTTTTATGGTGTGTGTGTGTGTGTGTGTGTGTGTGTGTGTGTGTGTGTGTGTGTGTGTGTGTGTGTGTGTGTGTGTGTGTGTGTGTGTGTGTGTGTGTGTGTGTGTGTGTCTCTCTCTCTCTCTCTCTCTCTCTCTCTCTCTCTCTCTCTCTCTCTCTCTCTCTCTCTCTCTCTCTCTCTCTCTCTCTCTCTCTCTCTCTTGGTGAACGTACGGCCGTGGGCACGTGTATGCATGTTTCTATATCCACGATTACGAACAGAGGCCGACTTTATATTTTGTAACGATATTCAGCTACTTACTTCCTGGATTGAGTCACGCCTGATATACACGTAGCTATCGGGTATCAAACTCATTATTTTACCCGCAATAAAAATATAAATGCTTATCAGCCAAAGGGCAAAACAACAACTAAAAAAAAAATATATATATATAAGTCATCTAATACACGTTGGCTTAAGGTCACATTGAGAGAGAGAGAGAGAGAGAGAGAGAGAGAGAGAGAGAGAGAGAGAGAGAGAGAGAGAGAGAGAGAGAGAGAGAGAGAAACAGACACATAGACACAGATAGACACAGACACACACACACACACACACACACACACACACACACACACACACACACACACACACACACACACACACACACACACACACACACACACACACACACACACACACACACACACACACACACACACACACACACACACACACACACACACACACACACACACACACACACACACACACACACACACACACACACACACACACACACACACACACACACACACACACACACCCCTACCTGGCCAGAGACAGCACAGTTCACACACAGCTGTGGGAAGGTCGAGCCAACTTGCCCGAGCAACCAACGACACGTCCCTGCGTATGTATGGTGTCCCCCATCCCCGCAAAATGCGACCGTGTGTGCGTGCGAAATCCAGCTTGTCTACACCTCTGCTTGGAACAGAAAACACGACACACGCAACAAAAACGTCCCTCCTCCCTATTCTCCCTCTTCTTCTCCGTCTCCCTCTCCCTCTCCTTTTCCTTCTCCGTCTCATTTCTCATGTTTCCTTCTCCCTTATCCTCCTCCTCCTTCTCATTTCTCATGTTTCCTTCTCCCTTCTCCTCCTCCTCCTTCTCATTTCTCATGTTTCCTTCTCCCTTCTCCTACTCCTACTCCTTCTCCTTCTCCTTCTCCTTGTCCTTCTCCTTCTCCTTCTCCCTCCTCCCCCTTCCCCCCACTTCCCAAGAGGGATTGAGGTGAGGTGAGGGGGGGGGGGGGCAAGCGATGAAGGATCATACGGGCGTGCGGGATGCGTACACTGCGTGGCTTGGATGGGAAGGAGGGTGGGGGTGGAGGTGGGGGTCGGGGTAGAAGAAGTGGGGGGTGGGAGCGGAAGTGGAGTTTAAGGTGGAGGAGGAGAAAGCAAGGCACAGGAAGGACAGAAAGGATAACAAGAAGAGGAAGTACAGGAAGAACAGAAGATAATACAGAAATAGGTAGCGAGAGGCGTGGGCGTAGCAGCGGAGATGGGGGTGGAGAGAAGGGGAGGGAGGGAGGAAGGGAGAGAGAAGGGGGCGGGGGGTGGGGGGGGGGTCATAGAGACGCACATGGCGTGGAGGTCGAGTAGAGGTTACGTTGACCTTGATGCTAATACTCCGCTCCTCTAGTTCTACCGCGTCGAGGTCCACCTCCAGGCTACCTCCTCACTCAATGGATGTTATTATCACGTGTCGCCCACTCTCACTGCTCAGGTCCGGTCAAACGGGCCGATACCGTGTGAGGCAATCGAAGGAAGAAGGAAATAATCATCCTCACCATCGCAATGATCGGCAATCTACGTACAGCCAATAACAAAAGCCACACCTGTCGTGACTGGAAGAATAAAAAGATAATATAATGCATAGCGAATAGAAGAAAAAAACGCTGATCTTTAGCCCTAGAGACAATGATACCTGTCCAGTCTCTACTTCATCGCTCTTGTTTCACTCTCCCTCTTCCTCTTCCTCTCCCTCTCTCTCACTTCCTCTATCCCACTCGCCCACTCTCTCTCTCACTCTCTCTCTCCCTCCCTCTATCCCTCTATCCCATATTCTCTCCCTCCCTCTATCCCACACTCTCTCCCTCCCTCTATTCCTCTCTCTCTCTCTCCTTCTCTCCCTCTCCCTCCCTCTTCTGCTTCTTCTTCTTCCTCCTTGACTTGAGCAACAATGTCGCGGATTTTTGATGCAACGCCCGGGCAATCCCTTCAGGGGGGATCTCTTGCATTGCAACATGGTCGTGAGGATAAACAACCTGATGACGGGGAGGGGGGAGGTAGAGTGGCCACAGGGGGGGAGAGGGCAGAGGGGGGGAGGGAGGGAGGGGGCAGAGGGAGGGGGGGAGGGGGCAGAGTGGCCACAGGGGGGGAGGGGGCAGAGGGTAAGACTATATGGGGGGAGATGGATAGGCGGAGGGACACGGATAGGCATTGGAAAAGGGAGAGGAAGGAGAAGGAGAAGGAGAAGGAGAAGGAGAAGGAGAAGGAGGAGAAGGAAAAGGAGAAGGAGAAATAGGAGGAGGAAGACGGTGCAAAGATGATGATGATAATAAGGATGCTAAAGAAAGGATATAGAAGAGAAGAGAAGGAGAGAACAGGAAAGAGATGAGAGAGAAGGGAGAGGAGAGGAAAGAGATGAGAGAGAAGGGAGAGGAGAGGAAAGAGAGGAGAGAGAAGGGAGAGGAGAGGAAAGAGAGGAGAGAGAAGGGAGAGGAGAGGAAAGAAAGGAGAGGGAAGAGGAGAAAGGACGGGCAAAAGGAGGACAAAAAAGAATGAGGAGGAAGTGTGAGAGGAAGAGAGCGAGAATAATAATGGCCAGGGAACGAGAGGCGAACCCAACTTCCCTTCGACCCCCGCTGAACAAACGACGTTGCCGCTGAAGCTCATGCCGTGACAGACTGACAGACTGAGGGCCCGAAAAATGCGGGGACAGCTTTCAATATGTTAAGTATGCTGTCAACGGATACTGTCAGCCGCTTCTCGAAATTCGCGAGGTCCCCCACTCTCCCCATCCCTACCCTTTTCCCCAAGCAGGTAAACTACTTCATTATTTAGTTTCCTCATTAATTGAAAATGACATCCCTCCTCCCTCCCTCTTCATTTCTTTCTTTCATTTTCTCTTATCTTTTCTTTTTCTCTTGCTTCTTTACTCTCACCCTTCCCCCCTCTATTCACTACCTCTCCTTCTCCCTCTCTCACTCCTTCCCCGTCTCACACTTCCCCTCCTCCATTCCCACTCCCAATCCCACTCCCTCCCCTTCCCCCTCCCATTCCTAGCCCCACTCCCACTCCCCCTCCCCTCCCCACCCTCCCTTCCGCCAAAGGTAGCAACAACCATCCCAGCCGGCTGTAGCAAGGCAGATGCCGAGGATGCTGTGCGTTGGGGGCCTGGCGCGGCGGGTGATCTTTGAGAGATTCTCGTGTGAATCACCTCCCACCCCGGCCGCTCAAGAGGAGATCCCCGAAGACACAGCATCAATGAAGAAGAAGTTCCTCCTGCATTTCTGGTCGCGGACGACATGCTGATGCTCTCGCACGATGAGCCGGAGGGGGAAACGGGAGAGGCGGAGAGGGAGAGGGAGGGAGAGGGAGAGGGAGAGGGAGAGGGAGAGGGAGAGGGAGAGGGAGAGGGAGAGGGAGAGGGAGGGGAAGTGAAGGAAGGAGGGTAGACGAGGAGGAGGAGGAGGAGGAGGAGGAGAATGACGCGTGAGAGGGTGGAATGGGGGAATGGGGAAGGAGTGACGAGGAGGAGGGGGGGGTGCTGCAAGGGGGGAGGAGTCGGAGGCTGTTCACTTCATCACTCCCCAAAACCCACATTCCTGCTTGAGCTTGGTTACTCAACCAAGCATTTACTACATGTGAAACTTACCACATTGTGTTCTCCCCCCTCCCTCTCCCCACCCCCCTCTCTCTCTCTCTCTCTCTCTCTCTCTCTCTCTCTCTCTCTCTCTCTCTCTCTCTCTCTCTCTCTCTCTCTCTCTCTCTCATCATCATCATCATCATCGCCACCGCCATCACCATCATCGGCAAAGCAATTCCCTCTTTCCCTCCCTACCTTCTCTCCTCCATCTTTCATTTCTTTCTTTCTTTTTTTTGTTTATTTGTTTCTTTTCTCTTTCTTTATTGTTTTCCCTCCATTCCTTCTTCCTTTCTTCACTCCCACTCCCTCTCCCTCTCCCTCTCCCTCTCCCTCTCCCTCTCCCTCTCCCTCCCTCCCTTCCAGCCGGGCATGGTTAGCAACACCCCGGGGTCACCTTGGGGTCCATCCGTGCAACACCCATGAACGTGATTCATTTCGCAATACAGAACCCCGAGCGGTCTTGCCTCACGTTGCATGTTGCATGGACCGACCGTCGCGCCTGCATGGTGGTTGCTGCGCGTGAGCACGACACTCCCACAGGAAATTATACCCGCACAATATAATTGAGGTGTACGTTTGATGATCGGCTGGGTGCCTCAGGGAGATGGTTCGGGGTGGAGGGAGAGGGAGGGGGAGAGGGAGGGGGATAGGGAGGGGGAAAGAGGGAGGGGGAAAGAGGGGGGGGGCAACCTCGCTGCAGGTGCAGCACATCTTGAATGGTGAAGGAGTTGAGGGGGGGGGGGGGGGGTAAGGTTATGAGAGAGGAAGAGGAAGACGAAAAGGAGGAGTAGAAGCAGGAGATGGGGGAGAAGGGCAGAAGCAAGAGGAGGAAGAGGAGAAAGAGGACGCGTAGAGAGACCCCAAGGATGAGGACGAGGATGAGGAAAGACCGGGGAGGGGGAAGGGGCGAGGGGTAGGGATAGGGGTGGGGGAAGGGTTAGGGGGAGAGGAGGGCGGGCACAAAACCATGCAACCCGGCTAGTTTTTCTGGCAATGCCTCCCCCGCATTTGACGTGTATCTGCCTACTACTACAGCCTCCATCCCTCGCACACCTGGAGAGCCTACACTGCACCCAATTGAAACAAACAAAGAAAAAAAACTCATCTGCATCTCCCCATCTACGACCCCTCCCTCCTCCCCCTTCCCACACACACACTCCTTCACGCAAACCATCCCAAACAACATCCCCCTCCCTGCTCCCCCCGCCCAACCAGGGCAAAGGCGTGAGGGAGTGAGGGCGCCCGTGCCCTCCGCGCTGAGGCCGAGGGCGGGGCTGGCGGTTGAGCGCACCTTGAATGGCTCAACGCCGCGGCCGCCCCCACTCGCACACAACTTTCATCTCATTCATGCATAAAGCCTCGCCATCCACAAGCACGCACAGGAGAGCGGATGTGTAGGAGTAGGAGTAGGAGTAGGGGAAAGGGATAGGGGGAAGGGGATAGAGGTAAGGGTAGGGGAAGGGAGTAGGAGTAGGGATAGGGGTAAGAGTAAGAGTAAGGGTAAGAGTAAGGGTAAGAGTAGGGGTAGGAGTAGGGGAAGAAGGAGGCAGGAAGGGCAAAGAGACGCGTTCACACGCACTCCCCCCGAGTGGAAACGAGAAAAGCAAAGAGAACACCGAACGCGCGTATTTACATACAGAACCCGTTTTCTAGTGTCACTGGAGACATTCGCATAAAGCTAGACCTCGCATGGGTTAAGAGAGGACGCGTATCCTCGCAGTAGTCCCCTTTTCGTCCCCGGTATTTAATCCACGGGAATAAAACCCAAGCCACAACTTTATCAGACATGCAAAACAAAAAAAAAGAACCTAAGCTAACTTAAACTTTCCGCGTAAACACTTTTTGGTTACGATAAAAAAAAGGTTTTGTTTAACACCTGCAGCATTATTTGAACAAACAAACGAAAGAATCTTTTCTAAGCTCATTCTTGGTCGTCTTAAAGAAGGATATTAAAGTGACCTATAAAACTGATCGTAATAAAAGAATTGTTTTATTTTCATTTCATTTTTTCTCTCTCAATTCCAGCCAAAAGGGGGGGGGGGGATAATTACATTTCGACCGACAAGAAGCTCTAAAGGTCAAGGCATGGAAAAA
>BOPN01006721.1:47500-55000 GCA_017312705.2 Penaeus japonicus
GGGAGGGAGGGAGGACGGAGATGAAGGATGGGGGATAGAGGAGGGGGGAGAGGAAGAGGGGAATAGGAGAGGGGGGGAGAATAAGAGGGGAAGAGGAGAGAGTGAGCGAGGAAGAGAGGAGAGAGAAGAGAAGAGAGATGCGAGGGGCGGAGGAACAGCTGTGCTAGTGGCTGATCAAGTACTTTCATCAATTACCCAACATGAAAATCACACACACACACACACACACACACACACACACACACACACACACACACACACACACACACACACACACACACACACACACACACACACACAACCCATCGTCACCTAATCCAACGCGCGACCCAACCTCACAATCATCTCTTCACAGCGCCACTCTCTCCCAATCCCCATAGCTGACACAACCCAAGTTCAACCAAGCCTCTTGCCCCACCCTGCCCTCTTTCCCCCCCCCCCCCCATCCCAACCCCCTACGCCTTCGCCAACCCATGACACACCGCCGCAATGTCTCGTTCTCCCTAGCATGTCTGGGTCAGCCCCATGGCCACGACTCGCCACAATCTCCGCCGTATAAGGTCATAAATCTGAAGGTCGCAACACCTTTGGGAAAAATCTAAAAGCTAGTAACGTGCAGCAACAACAACAAAAATCAACAAAGACGAGAGAGAAAGTGAAAACACAGACGCAGAGAGAGTCTACTATGCACCGTTCAATCAACAAATTCAATGTTATCATTAAAAATCTAGTTCGTGTGAATGGAAAATTGACAATGTCACTGCTGAAGCTGCTCATTGCCTGCTCTGAAACTTTTCAATGCCCGCCCTGAAACCTCTTGAATGCCCCCACCCCCCCACCCCAGAAACTCTTGAATGGCCACCGTAAAACTTCAATGCCCGTCCTGAAACTCTTGAATGGCCGCCCTTAAACTTCAATGCCCCCTCCCCTGAAACTCTTGAATGCCCCCCCCCCCTCAGAAACTCTTGAATTCCCGCCCTGAAACTTCAATGCCCCCCCCCCCCCGAAACTCTTCAATACCCACCGTGACACGTTGAAACTGTCAAAATCCCGCCTTGAAACCGTTGAACAACATTAAAAAAAACAGAGCAGTACGCAAGGTTTCAATAGAGTGATAAGTCATTTGGGAATAAACGAAAGGGAGACTAAGAGAAGCGTAAGAGAAAAGAATCATACTTTTTACCTTCGTCCAAATCCAAACACGATGTCCTTCCTTACCTGAAAATATAAAAAAAACACGTGATATGACTGATTCTTGGTATAAAGTTTAGATCAATAAGTAAATTGACAAATAAATATATATAAAGAGACTGATAAATTAGTATGTTTGTATTTATGTACGCATGCCTACCTCCATCATAAAAACAAATATATACATATCTATATCTATCTATCTATCTATCTATATATATATATATATATATATATATATATATATATATATGCATGTTGTATGTGTATGCGTGTGTATATGTACTTGTATATGGATGTGCATATCATATCATATCATATAAATACATACAAACATACATACATACAAATATATATACATATAAACATATGTACATATCTTACATATACGTATTTTTGAAGAAGAAAACCAGTGAAACGAGTCAAATTCATCTCTTGAGTTGTTAATATATTCAGTCTCATTCATACCTCTTTTCTACTATACAAAAATATATAAATCTATTTGTTTGTGTGTGTATGTATATGTGTGTGTGTGTGTGTGTGTGTGTGTGTGTGTGTGTGTGTGTGTGTGTGTGTGTGTGTGTGTGTGTGTGTGTGTGTGTGTGTGTGTGTGTGTGTGTGTGTGTGTGTGTGTGTGTGTGTGTGTGTGTGTGTGTGTGTGTGTGTGTGTGTGTGTGTGTGTGTGTGTGTGTGTGTGTGTGTGTGTGTGTGTGTGTGTGTGTGTGTGCGTGTATAAACTCATCACAATGCTTTTGCTTAAACCAGCGTCATCGTTACCGTGCACCGCGATTAAGGTCTCAAAGTTCATCTGGAATCACTGCCGCGGACACAGACTCGAACATCCGTTGCCAAACTCAAGCCACAACCTTTACTTCCACTTCCCAAAGCCACAACAAAAAGGCCATTTAACATAGTTACGAATACTGGTTTTCTTCACATGTTCGAATATGCAACGCGCTTCCTGCCCAAAGTGTGTTCATTTCGGCCTGCTGTTGTTGCTGCTGGGATGCTTTTAGACATTGCTCACAATATTGTCTTCATAATTTCGCCAGAGACAACAACAGTGGCGCGCTACTTGGCCCTTGCACAATCCCAAGGTTTCTGAAATACTGAAGCTTTTTTTATAGAAACATCTAAGCCCAGGTGGACATTTATACGCCGCTCCCGGACGGCAAACGATTAAAATAATATCAATAAACACATCAGTTAATCAGGAACACAGGAACTCTCATAAAAGGATTCAAGAGCTCCATTAGAATGAAGCCAGGCAGGCGCAAATGACATCGACGGCGTAAAGTGGAAGCGGGTGTTCGAGATGAAGTTGTTCAGTGCTTTAAACGCTTGCTTGGTTCCGCCTTTGGGACAGGGTGGAGGCTGATGTCGTCCTCAGAACACCCACCGCAATGCCATATCGAGAGAGGCAGCGTTGTCAGCGCGCCGTAAGGATGCAAGAGCGGTAAGAGCCAGGTACGAAGAACAGGGAGGTATAACAGCTATGGCCCTCAAAATAGCGCCGTACAATTCCGTTGCCAGTTTCAGCGCCCCGTGTTGCCAAGGAGACACAGGTTACCAACAAGACGTGACACAGGCTTGGGCGTTGGCAGCCAGATGCGCAGAAATAGAGGAAAGCGCTGGGCGAGGGCGAGGGCGAGGGCGAGGGCGGTGAGGGAACAGATGTGGCCGGAGACGGGATCGCCCCCCTCCCCCAATACCCACCCGCTCGCTCGCCCGAGATGGGCCACTATTGCAACACTGAGACGCTGGCCCTTACTTGGCGCAAACAAACATGTTCCCCGACTCGCACATGGCAAACCCGAGGCCCAATATGGCGCTCGACTTGGTTCCAGCTCCCAGTTTCGACAGTCGAAAATCACGCCCAATTCAAGGTGAATAACGCCAGCTCTCATTGCGGTTTCGAAGATAAAATCTTCACCATAATCTGCGAGGGAATAGAGCATCGAATGCACACGCGAGGCAAAAACTAGCGCCATGAATCGGGTCTGGCTGGGTGGGTGGCGGCGGCGAACGGGCCTGCCGCGCTACCATTGCCATTCTCGACTCGCTTACTAGTACCAGGCAGGCAGACCTTCGCCGAGGAAATATGGTCCTTGTTGCACTACCATACAAGGACCATCCCACACGGAGCCAGACCTGCATCGCATGAGCATGACGCCAATTGTAATAATATACGAGATCATATTGCATCTTACAGGCCAAAACCTGCAACCCGCCATTGCTTAATTCCTATGCACACAAGGCCACAACCTGCATTACGAACTGAAGACCCTGATTCACAAGGATTACATAATGGCAGCAAGCACGCACACAAGCGCACACGTATGCAAGAAGAGACCGAAACATACACACGCACGCACATAAACATACATACATACATGCATCCATCTATCTATCCATACATACAAACACACAGATATACAAATACAAGTACAAAAACAGCACCCCACCCCTACCCTACCCCTCAACCGTACGAGGCAAGGAAAGTGAGCCATGATAAGCGAGTCCTGAATGACAAGAGCCGATTTCCTGGCCCGGGAGGTCTGCCTGCTTGCCTGCCTACAGCCACAAGGAAGTCCCCTTCCCCCTCCCCGCCCTCGGCTACAGGCAAGGATTCTCTAGTCTTCTGTTTACGTAATATTTGTTGATCTAGAAACGAAACGAACGAACTATTTCCTTATTATTACTTGTTAATGTAATTTCATTATCATTAGTATCATCATTAATTTACCAATATCCTTTATAGCGCTGTTCAATTTTTTTCTCTACTATCACTTACTATTCTATTATAATTTTCATAATCATTTCATTACCATCAAAATAATCATTCATCATCTTACTATCGATTCAATCTAATTCTTCCTTTAACATATCTCATCCCAATTTCACTCTTCCTATTATTCCCTTTCTTCTAAAACTAAGCTAAAAAAAAAACACCAGCCATCATCAGCCCCGAGAGGCAACAAGGCATCCGACCCACAGCGCGTGCAGTTGCGAGTTCTCTATCCCTTTTTTCTCTAACCCCCACCCCCCCTACCCCTCGTCACCCCACCCCACCCAGAAGCCGGCAAGTGTTATAACACATGCGAGATGGCCCTTTAGCGTGTATGAGGGCACCAAGAGCTATTTTTAGCGAGTACTTGTGTTCTGGCACTCCGCGCGCGCTGTCACTCAAGGGCCGCTTGCTCACTCGTCATACATACACTCGTACTATTTAGATACTCCTCACGTGCCCATGCATCGCGCGCGCATGTTTTGTTTTTTTTAACTCTGATTTAGTTCATGCACATAGCGGAGCAGCGTACGTACTGCTACAAATACATATGCACATCTCACCTACATATTTCTATAATTTCACTTCTCGCTAACGTACTACCACATGCTTCTCGCCTACGTCCTACTACATAGGGTACGGACTTCTCGCCAGCATACCAGCACACATTAACTAATCGCCTACATACCAACACATACACACTTCTCCCCTCCGTACTACCACATTCTTCTCATACTCGCCCACAAAGGGGGGGGGAGGCTGATTGCAATTGCATGCAAGCCGATTTAGAAACATTAGCATTCACTTAAAAACTAACGACACGCCACGCCGTTGCAGTAATGACTATGCACTCCTGAAGGACTCGCGCGGCCACGTACGGCCACAGCCATTTAAGGGACTCGACGGGGAAAGCAGAGTCAAGTACGGAGCATAAAAAAAGAAAAAAAATCACATCGGATTCTGTTTGCATTTGTGTGTACTTGTCCGCAAATACTGCTAGCCTTTACCTTTGTTTGTTTTTTCAAATTGCATTTTCCTGCAAGTCAGTCCGTCAGCAATTAAGGTGGCCACGTTCAAGAGGTCAGTCAGCCAGTCCATCAGATAGTTAGCTAATTAATCAGCTAGTTACATAATTAGTTAAATCACTCTGTCTAGCAGTTAGTTAGTGAGTTAATTAGCTTGCTAGCCTAATATCAGCCAGTTAGTTAGATCATTTGTTAATCAGCCAGTTAGTCAATTACTCGACTTGTCATAAGGACGACCATCTAAAGATCCAAATTCGGCTACCATCATGGCTGCCGTAATATCCCCCAAGTAGCAACACGGCACGGAGCAACGGCGCGCGGAGCCCCAGCAGAGCAACAGCAACAGCAACAGCGGGGAAATTTCGCCGTCCCCCGATGTAGGTCAACTCCCTTCTTCCAACAGTGCCTCCTCAAGAACAGCTCGGCAAGTGCAACGATAAATCATTCGCGTAAAAGGCTTGTTCATCAAACATCGAATCGGGAGTTGAGGGGCATGACGTCATGACCGCTTCTTGGCAACAGCATTATTGAAAAAAATTAACAATAACAAAAGGTGTCGATGGTACCCTCGTAGAATCAACAGACAATGGAATTGGTGGACCTCTTTTGTCTGACTTCATCCGATGGAACATTTCTGGAATTCTCTTCTTTCTTCTTTTCTCTCGGTTGTCTACCTGTCTGTCTACCTGTCTGTCTGTCTGTCTGTCTATCTGTCTGTCTGTCTGTCTGTCTCTGCCTGTCGGTCATAGTGAATCGTGCAGCTGTTTATACATAACTATATATTTGCTTCGGATTCGTATGTTTATAATATATGCATTAATAAATCTATACAGTTACAAAGAACAATAGAAATGATACGCAGAAACAAAGTTCGACCGATACAAATAAACATAAACATAGACACACGCACTCGTGAGACTGGGGGGGGGGGAGAAGAAAGAAATAGAGTAAGAGAGGGAGGGAGAGGGAGAAAGACCATTAGAGAGAAAGAAAGAAATGGAAAGAGAGAAAAAAAGGAGACCAAAGAGAAAAAGAAAAAGGGAGAGAAAAAGCTAGGATGACAAAAAATAGAAATAAAAAAAAGAGAAACAAAAAAGAGAAGAAAAAAAATAAACGAAAAAAAAAGTAAGAAAAAAATACAACAAAAGACTACGAGACTGGGAGGGAAGGGAAAGGGGTGGGGGGGGGGGGGGGTGCGGAAGAGCGAGCACGGAGCAAGAGCGAGGGCGACCCTGCCTAAGGCCTCCTACGTGTGTGATTGGTTCGGCGCGGCGGCAGAGGTCGAGGGGAGAACAGGAACAGGCTCCTACTCTTTCCTTCTGGTTTGGCCACTCAGAGTCACCGGATTGGGAGGCTTGGGGCTCAGGATGGGGGGGTGGGGTGTAGGGGTAACGGTAGGGGGTGGGGGTAGGGGTAGCGGTAGGGGTAAGGGGTAGGAATTAAGGGGTAGAGGGAGAGGGAAGGGGACAGGGTAAGGGAGAGTAAGTGTGCAAGGGGAAGAAGTTAGGCGGAAAAGATCATAGGGAAAAAATGAGGGGAGGGGGGGGGAGGGAAAAGCTGTGAGAGTAGGGGAGAGGGGATTGCCAGGGGCAGGGAAAGGCGTGTAGCCGAGGGATTCCTTCATTCCTCTCATTCAATGTCAACCCCAACTCCATTACCTCGGTCCCCATTCCTTTTCCCACGACCCAAAATAATAACAACAACAACAACAACATAATCCACCTAGACTATAAAAAAAAAAAAAAAAAAAATCCACCAAACGAGGAAGAGCAAGAAAATTCAAGACCACGTCGCCCTCATTCCGGGAAATTAAGGGAAACCCCAAAAATGGCAAGTGGAACAAACCTTAATTAAAGCACGGAACGACGAAATGCTGAACAGGCGTGTCGCGGAGACGCCGTGGATCACTACATCCCTGGCGTTAACATCACCCGTTCTCTTCCGCCTTCCCTCCCCTTCCCTCCCCTCCCCTCTCCTCCCCCTTTCATTCCTCTCTCCTCCTACTTCTATTCTCCCCTCTCCTCCTCCTCCTTTCCCCTCTCCTCCAACCTCCTTTCCCCTCTCCTCTACCTCATTTCCCCTCTCCTCCTCCTCATTTCCCCTCTCCTCCTACCCCTCTTCCCCATCTCCATCCTCCCCCCCTCACTATCTCCACCCTCTCCTGCCCCCCCATCCCCGTTTCTCCCTCTCCCTTCCACCTCCTATCCCCCCTTTCCTTTCCAAACAACACCTCCTGTTCCCCTACCTTCCCCTACCCCCCCCCTCTGCCCGTAATACAAACATGAAAAATTGCATCGTAATAACCGTAATACGTTAACGGGAAAGCGCTCTCCCAGGACGAGAGAAAAAGAGAAAAAGAGAGCGAGAGCGAGAGAGAGAGAGAGAGAGAGAGAGAGAGAGAGAGAGAGAGAGAGAGAGAGAGAGAGAGAGAGAGAGAGAGAGAGAGAGAGAGAGAGAGAAAGAAAGATAGAAAAAGAGAGCGAAAGAGAGAGAGAG
>BOPN01006721.1:60000-71621 GCA_017312705.2 Penaeus japonicus
TCCTTACCTTGACTGACCCTCAGTTCTTGACCAACTCCCCCCTTGTCCGTCTGCCGAAATCAACCTGTCTACCCACCTGCTTCCCATAATGTTGCAAAAACCATAATAATTGCACGCCTTTTTGACCCCCGTCACCACCTCTCCCATTGCAATTCCCGTAGCAATAACCAAGGAATTTTATCAACGAATATATTGATTTTGAGGATCTATTCTTTTGAAGTGTAAAAAAAAAAAGTATTGAACGTGCATAGTGACTTCTCGGCCATCAAGCAAAGTCAATCAAAAAAAGAATATAAATATAAATATAAATATAAATATATATATATATATATATATATATATATATATATATATATATATATAAATAGATAGATAGATCAGTTCTAAAACACAGACAGAAAACACTCTCTTTTCCTCTTTCTCTTTCTCTTTCTCTTTCTCCCCCCCCTCCCCAAGAGTGACCATAAAACGATGCAAAAACATGTATATTCTCTTGCGATGTGACCATGTTAATAAACAACAATACTCTGCCCAGCCTGGAAAACTAAGTTACCAGTGCAAACTAGTTAGTACCTTACAACTACATGTGACTATTACATTTGAACGTAATTACATACACAATCTGCTAATATTAATGGCTGAGAGCGTAACGTCAGTATGACGTAAAAAAAGCCTTCCCTCTCTCTCGGTATAATATATAAAATGTCTGTCTGTCTGTCTATATGTCTGTCTATATGTCTATCTATATCTATGTCTGTCTGTCTGTCTGCCTGTCTCACGTAAACGCAGTACAAATACAACCTCTGTCTCTGTCTCTGTCTCTGGCTCTGGCTCTGGCTCTGTCTCCCTCTCTCTCCCTCCCTCCTTCCCTCCCTCTCTCTCGCTCCCTCTCGCTCTAACAAACTCACTCTTACTCACTAACTCTCTCATCACCTCTCTCTCCCTTCCTCCGCCCGTATACGCAATAGAAACAACCTCTACATCTACAGCTCAAAGGCAAGCCGCTGGTGCCCCCCCCCCCTGCTCCCCTCCCCCGTTTCCTTTTCGATGCTGACGTGCCCTTATCGGCTCGGAACACATACCGGTAGCCAAAACACAGCCATGAAACTGATAAGCTGATCTGACCTGAATCGCCAAACATACGGGGCGAAACAACTGCCTCCGCGCTTTCACAGTAACAACTTGATTTTCATTTTCTTTATACACTACTAATACTACTGCAACAACTACTACTACTACTACTACTACAAATAATAGAAGTAAAATGGACTTCATACCAATATCAATATCAACGTCATCAACATCCTTAACATCATCACCAGCAGCTTCAAAAAAAGACTAACAACAAAAGGGAATGATCATCACCAATTAAGACACATCAATACCCCCCTCCCAACACCACACACACACACACACACACACACACACACACACACACACACACACACACACACACACACACACACCATAAACAACGGACCATAAACAATAAATATGATCAGAAAAAAATGGCGGCTGTATCATGCATGACCACGTCTCTCCTTCGTTATAGAGGGAGAAGAGGGGAAGTTAAACTCGTACTCTTCACCCATTCTTAAAACCCTAAAAACCCTAAATATCCCTAAAAACCCTAAAAACCCTAAATATCCCTAATACCCTTAAAACCCTAAATATCCCTAAAAACCCTAAATATCCCTAAAAACCCTAAATATCCCTAATACCCTAAAAACCCTAAATATACCTAATACCCTTAAATCTCTCAAGTAAGCCGCCGTTCATGCTTATGCGTTGCTGTTGCCAAGCCACGTGCGTCTGTCTGTCTGGCCGTTGGTTGTGCAGCTTGGCGGTTTGGAATGACGGCGCAAGAAAAGAGGAGGAGGAGGAGGAGGAGGAGGAGGAGGAGGAGGAGGAGAAGAAGGAGGAGGAGGAGGAGGAGGAGGAGGACGAGGAGGGCGAGGAGGAGGAGGAGGAGGACGAGGAAGAGGAGGAAAGAGAGTAGAGAGGGAGGGATGGAGGAAGAGGAGGGGATAAGGAAAAGAAGAAAAGGTAGGAAAAGGGAGTAGGGAAGGTGAAAGAAGGGAAGCAGAAGGAAGAAGAAGAGGAAATGAGGTATAGAAGACGGAGGAGAAGAAATAAAAAGAATAGAAGGAGGGAAGGAAGGAGGAGAGGAGAGGAAGGCAAAGAAAAAGAAGGCGGCGGCGGCGGTGGCGGAGGAGGAGAAGGAGTAAGAGTAGAAGAATAGAGAAAAGAAGAGGCACCAGGAGCAAGAAAAAACACATTAAGGGTAGGAGTAGGCTCTCCACAAGCCTAAGACCACCAGCACACGATTCCCCCACCAGGATGGACAGCTCGCTCCGCCCGGACTGACTCCCTCAGCTCTTGCCGTCTTGGGGGGAGGGCGTGCTGACATGCCCCCCAACGCCCTCACCCACGCAATGAGCAGCAAGAAAATTCGTCAGAACTACCGCACGACGTCCACGGTCCACCCACACTCGATGCAGACTTCATGGCTGAGAGCCCCCGCCCACGTCGAGAAGTGCACAGCCGTCAAGCACCGAGCACCGAGCACCGTGCGTTGCTTGCACTGGGATCAGCAACTCGTTTGTTTTCATCCCTGAAGAAAACTGCTAAGGGTTAGTTCGGTCTGCGCTGATCAGATTTTTTTTTTTCTTTAGGTCTTTAGAGAGTGATCTTTTAAATAATATATTCTCTCTCTCTCTCTCTCTCCCTCTCCCTCTCCCTCTCCCTCTCTCTCTCTCTCTCTCTCTCTCTCTCTCTCTCTCTCTCTCTCTCTCTCTCTCTCTCTCTCTCTCTCTCTCTCTCTCTCTCCCCTCCTCTCCTCCCTCTCTCTCCCTCTCCCTCTCTCCCTCTCCCTCTCCCTCTCCCTCTCCCTCTCCCTCTCCCTCTCCCTCTCTCTCTATATATATACATATATATATGTGTATGTGTGTGTGTGTGTGTGTGTGTGTGTGTGTGTGTGTGTGTGTGTGTGTGTGTGTGTGTGTGTGTGTGTGTGTGAAATTACGTATAAAACCGGGAGATATTTTGTAAACCATCACTTTTCGTTCTAACAAGGGGAATGTACTCAGCATACAAAACAATGCACATGAAGCCAACGACAACGCTCCCACTCAGCACAACAAACTAAGCCAAAGACAATCCCACTCAAAATACGAAACGACACAATTTACCATCAGCACCGCTATTATTCAGCATACAAAGCAACACACTACACCAACGGCAAATCCATTACCGAGGAACTTAGATTTCAGCTGTACGCCTTCTGTAATATCCTTCACTCGACAACGCCTACTACGCGACAATACATGAACGCCCCCCGCCCCTAAACCAGTAAGGCACGAGCCTTCAGATGTAGTGCGGAATCTCCTCCCCAACATTCATGTCCTGAACGTGTTTCCAAGGACACACACCCTTGCCGTCCGGGTCAGTAAAGCGTGTGCCCGTGTGTCTACGGGCCGCGGCTACCAAAACAAAGCCGGCCCCCATCAGGAAACTACGAGGAGACCCGATGCTCATAGCAAACGCCCTCGGAAACCCGTCCCCGCGCGCCCTTATAAGGGGGCCACCACTAGGAATGAACCAGATCAGGGCCCGCCCACACCTTCAGGCCGGCCGCCGCAGCAAAATCAAACCGCCAACCGACCTCCTTACAGCGACCGCCTCGCCGCGACCCGAACCCCCGCCGCGACGAAGAACCGCGATGATGCCAGATGCGTACGAGCTGGACGAGCCGAGGCACTGCTCCCCGCGTGCCATTGCAGGCAGCTTACGGGGCCCGCCGCCCACGCCCTGCCCTCCGCCTAACAAGGTCACCGGACTGGAGTAGGGTCAAGGAACTCGACATCCACACGGAACACGGCTCAGACTCCCTTCGTCACTCGCCGTCCTCAGGCCCTCGGAATCCTGGTGCTCGTGATGCGCGGACGGACGGACGACAGACGAATCTCCGTGACACACGGATTTCGTGAGTGATGAAAATAAAAGAAAACTCAATATAGATACATATGCACAAAATATATCCTATAACGTAATCAAACCCAGAGCTCTTATTCCTGTCAGCCTGTAAGTCATTAAATCAATATATGGCTTCCTTTCCACGCATTTTCTAGATTTTACAAGATCTCCCGAAAAACAAAACAAATGTATGTATACGCGAAGGTCCGAGGATTTCCCTCCTTATTCTTATTCCTTTTCTTAATTTCTTAATCTTCTCCTTCTCGTTCTGTCTCTTCCTTCTCCACCACCTCCAAATTCGTTTGTTCGTGAATATGGACACACAAATACCTAAACTCTCTTTCTTCGGTCTATTTCTTCTCCTCTCTTTCTCCCTCTTCTCCCCCCTACTCCTACTCCTACTCCCCCTCTCTCTATCACACCCAGCACCGGGACTCTGCCCACCACACGCCCTACAAGGTCGGTGTTGTCCAAGGGTGAAGGACCTCGTGAGACATGAGGGGTAGGGGTGGGGGTTGTGTATGAAGGGGGGGGGGTGTTGTTGGGGGTTTTGTGGATTGGGGTTCGGGGTTGGGGAGGGGGGTTAGGGGGGGGGCTATCACGCACGCCAATAGCCGCTTGCAACCCAATCATCGAGCTTTTTATCAACCAGGAATCTTCCAGTCGTCGCCACACTCGGATGTTTACCGTAATGCAGCCTCGCCGGATTTGCCAATGATTAGTTGCCTTTTAAACTAAGATTTGGTTGCATGAGTGTGTTTGTTTGTTTGTTTGTATATGTGTGTGTGTGTGTGTGTGTGTGTGTGTGTGTGTGTATGTGTGTGTGTGTGTGTGTGTGTGTGTGTGTGTGTGTGTGTGTGTGTGTGCGCGCGCGTGTGTGAATGTCATCAAAATACATTACGAAGCACATTATCGTACAACCATGAAACCGAATCAAGTATACTGACTTTTTAAATGAAGACAAGATAATTCGATAAACAACTATAAAAAGAAAGGAATTATTTGCCGCAAGGGTTCAAAAACAGGATCTGTAAAGGAATCAAATCCGCAAACGAGCCAATTTACATACTAACATCAAGAATTTTTGTTAACATCCCTTTTAACAAAATTTGCTCATCCTCAACCATCAAGGGAGTTTTATTATAACGGTTTAAAATTTATATAATAAATAAATAAATTCATACATACATAAAATGTAAACATATATACATATATATACATATATATGCTAATGTGTGTGTGTGTGTGTGTGTGTGTGTGTGTGTGTGTGTGTGTGTGTGTGTGTGTGTGTGTGTGTGTGTGTGTGTGTGTGTGTGTGTGTGCATATATATAAATATATCTGTATATATACATGTATATGTATATATACATATATATATATATATATACATATACAAATAATCAAATATATAAAATATATATAGATACATATATATAAACATATATATACATATATACATACATACATATATATAAACATATATATACATATATACATACATACATATAAATAAACATATATACCTATATACACACATACATATATATACATATATACATATATACATACATACATACATATATATATATATATATCCAAAATTGAATATTTGAAGAAAAAAAAACCTTAAGTTCCGTTTCGTGTAACTGTTGCCAATATTCTGACGCGTTCCTTCACATCCTCCAGCGGGGGGATGCATGCATGACGTCGAAGGAGCGGTTTTCAAGTGACAAAACGACCCTCCCACGCGAACGAGAATAACGAAGCCATGATCTCCGAGTAAAGAACCGCAGGGGGGGGGGGGGGGAGAGAAGTGACGCCGGTGATTCATGTCCACGATGAATGACCGACTTCAACTAAGCAAGCACCTCGAGTTATCATTTTGCGCTTGAAAAAAAAAAAAAAAAAAAATCAAGTCTTCAAACACTATCATCGGTCATCAACTTCATGGTTATGACTGTTAAGAATTCTGATCGAATAAAAAGAAAAAAAATCGAGACGCGGAGGCAACTCCTCTCTTCGCTGGATGTTCAAAATAATCCACAAAGAATACAATTTCTTTCATGAATTAACGAGCCTCCCTCACATAAAATGAGCTAAAGAGTCACGAAGTTGATCTTTTTCCTGTTCGTACCCCGAAGGAATGCAGATATTAAAAAATACCGAGGAAAAATAACACAATGCTCAGCATGGTACACACATTCCATAAACATCCCTCTACAGGCCATAAAAAACAAGTGAAGAGACGCATTGTATGAAGTGTTGTAAACAAAGGTTCCCGTATGTGACGTTCCGAAGCCTTGCAACCAACACACCCATTATCAAACCGCCAAAATAGCACGGCATTGCAAAGATCTTCTCAATGTCTACATCTAATTCCTCCTAACTACTGAGAACTTAGTCTCTCCTTATCCCCCTCCCCCCCCCCCCCCCCCCCCCCCCCCGGACGTCCGCAAGCATACACTTGATCAATTATCCATTTGCTGAAATCCCACAACACTCCACTCCATTCCACCGCAACTCCATTTCCACGCAACCATCCTCCCTATCTACGTAATCACAAACATCTTAAAAAAAACAGCAGGCAGAATTGCTTGTAACACGGGGTGGTGTCTGCGGCAAGCAAGCACTTACCACACACGCGTCCTCCACCACATACCTGGAAAGAACAAGAAACAAGAACACGTTAATTGCTGGTCGTCAAAACAAGATACATAAATAGAACAACCTTATTACTCACAGTACACCCTATGGCCTTGGGATTGGTCGTTTAGAGTGTGCGTGCGACATTCTTGCGCAGTACACACACACTTAAACACCCCCTCCCAATTAAAAGGGCTAATTTGTCCTAAATGCCGGGATACAAATAGCATTAATAAGCCCTAATCATATTAATCATAACACTTTCCTCTCTGTTGGACTCTTTGTCTATTAAAACCATGGACAAAATAAACAAAGAAAACGAAAACAAAGCCAACCGCGACCTCCCTTCACATCATAGTCCATCCGATACATTTTTTAAAACAATTTGGAAGGCTAATAAGGAGAAGGACATATTTATCACGGAACTACGAAAGGCTAATATCGTGAGCCAAACACATTTCATCAGACTACGAATGGCTAATAAGGAGAAAGAAACGCGTCTCACGACACTACGACTGGCTAATAAGAAGAAAGAAACATGTACCATGGGACTCTAAAAAAAAAAAAGTTAAACGAAACACAAACCACGGGATCAAAGCGCCTCCACTGAGGCATCAAAACCCAGACTCAGGAAACGACCCGCGTTCCCCAAGACCCGGACAACACCACGACCCTTTCCTTCTACCCCCCCCCCCCTAAAGAACCTCGACATTGGGACCGTCTCCTATTACAGGCCACGAGGAGGAAGGAGTCCCCACACACGGGCCATGCCGGGGCCTCCACAAACCCGCTGTCCTGCAACATGCACAACAACCGCCGTCGAGTTGCAGAGGCCTTGCAGAAGAATTCCAATCACGACGTCCATTCGACAGAAGTACCGATAGACAGTCTTAGCAACCCGAAGGATTTGTTAAGATCATGGCAACATGGACTAATCAGAGGCTTGACTCTCGGTGACCCAGCAACAGGTAACGGGGAGTGTGGGGGAGGATGGCATGTGACGGACAGTTATACAACGGCTGAACTTGTGGTCAGGGGTCACCAGGTCAACGGTAATCTGACTCACAGCCCCGCTCCTTCCCCGGGGGTGGGGGTGGGCGTGGGGGTGAGGGTGTTGATGGAGGAGGTAGATCGGGAGGAAGTTTCCTTGTTCATAAACTCGTGTGCTGTATTTGTGTGCGCGTCTGGGGGAGGAAATTGAGAAAGAGAAAGATAGTGAGAGAGAGAGAGAGAGAGAGAGAGAGAGAGAGAGAGAGAGAGAGAGAGAGAGAGAGAGAGAGAGAGAGAGAGAGAGAGAAAGAGAGAGAGAGAGAGAAAGAGAGAAAGAGAGAAAGAGAGAGAGAGAGAGAGAGAGAGAGAGAGAGAGAGAGAGAGAGAGAGAGAGAGAGAGAGAGAGAGAGAGAGAGAGAGAGAAAGAGAAAGGAGAGAGAGAGAGAGAGAGAGAGAGAGAGAGAGAGAGAGAGAGAGAGAGAGAGAGAGAGAGAGAGAGAGAGAGAGAGAGAGAGAGAGAGAGAGAGAGAGAGAGAGAGAGAGAAAGAGAGAGAGAGAAAGAGAGAGAGAGAGAAGGAGGAGGAGATGGAGGAGGAGATGGAGGAGGAGATGGAGGAGAAGGAGAAGGAGAAGGAGAAAGAGAGAGAAAGAAATAAAGAGCGATTTCTCCTGTTCCTTCTCACAAAGCACAAGACCAGAACCAAGGCTCACCTTTCGTATCATGTTGAAGGACGGGTCATGGGTACGTGCAGATGTTTCTTTGCGCGAGGCGGTTAATATCTAAATTGTTTTCGTTAAAAAAAAACGTCATCTTTTTTTTTTTTTAATCTCGCCGACGACCTCGACCTATAGCGACGACAGTTCTATCACCTATGGCAACCACGGTCGACTTTGGCAACCATGATCGACCTTGGAAATAATGGCTGGCTTTGAAAACCATAAATGACTTTGAAAATCATGGTCGACTTTGAACTGAAGGAGACAATGACGACGAGAGCGACCGGGGAGATCAGGCAGTGATGAAGAGGCTGGGCTGGCTGGGTCATGCACATGCGTGGTGGAGGAGGGGGTGAGTGGATGAAAAACAGTGAACGAGGAACGAACAAAGTGGATGGCGCAGTCATGAAGATACTGTAGGGAGAATTATGAAGTAGGGATTAGCGGATCATGCAGGAGTGGAGAGACTGGGTGAATCATGCAGGAATGTAGGGACTGTGTCGATCATGTAGTGTGGATCAGACCAGACACTGGTGGAGAAACTGGGTGGATCATACAGGGAAGAGACTGGGTGAATCATGCAGTAATGTATGGACTGGGTGGATCATGCAGGAATGTAAGGACTGTGTCGATCATGTAGTGTGGATCAGACTAGACACTGGTGGAGAAACTGGGTGGATCATACAGGGAAGAGACTGGGTGAATCATGCAGTAATGTATGGACTGGGTGGATCATGCTGTAATGCCTGGACTGGATAGATCATACAGTGGTGGAAAGAATGTGTGGATCAGACACTAGTAGAAAACCTTGGTGGATCATGCAGTCATGAAGAGACTGGGTGAATCATGCAGTGATGGAGAGAATGGATGGATCAGACATTGGTGGCGAAATTGGGTGGATCATGCAGTGATGTAGCGACTCGGTGGATCATGCAGTGATGTAGATTTAGGTGGATCAAGCAGCGATAGAGAGACTGTGGATCAGACATTGACAGAGAAGCTGAGTGGATTACGGAGCTCCATCTCTAGGCTGCACTGTTGAGATGGAGCGGCCCGAGTGATGACGACGGCGGCAGCGGTGTCGGCGGCGGCGCAGGGTGAGAGGTGTCGGCACGAGGACCGTGACCGGGGCAACCGAGCAACACGGGAGAAAGCTGCACACTCACGCACGATCTCGCACGCACACATACACACTTACGCACACACAGGTCCAATGAGTCTCCTCATTCATGCGCTGCTAAGACAACGACAAAGACAACTTTTCATTCGTGGTTATTCTTCTCGTCGTCTTGTTCTTGTTCTTGTTCTTGTACTCTGAGGCATTCCTTGGGCTGCCTCACTCCTCCTCCTCTTGCCCACCCCCCCTCCTCCTCCTTTTCCTCCTCCTTTTCCTCCTCCTTTTCCTTCTTCTTCTTCTTCTTCTTCTTCTTCTTCTTCTTCTTCTTCTTCTCCTCCTTCTTCTTCTTCTTCTTCTTCTTCTTCTTCTTCTTCTTCTCCTCCTTCTCCTTCTCCTTCTCCTTCTCCTTCTCCTTCTCCTTCTCCTTCTCCTTCTCCTTCTCCTTCTCCTTCTCCTTCTCCTTCTCCTTCTCCTTCTCCTTCTCCTTCTCCTTCTCCTTCTCCTTCTCCTTCTCCTTCTCCTTCTCCTTCTCCTTCTCCTTCTCCTTCTCCTTCTCCTTCTCCTTCTCCTTCTCCTTCTCCTTCTCCTTCTCCTTCTCCTTCTCCTTCTCCTTCTCCTTCTCCTTCTCCTTCTCCTTCTCCTTCTCCTTCTCCTTCTCCTTCTCCTTCTCCTTCTCCTTCTCCTTCTCCTTCTCCTTCTCCTTCTCCTTCTCCTTCTCCTTCTCCTTCTCCTTCTCCTTCTCCTTCTCCTTCTCCTTCTCCTTCTCCTTCTCCTTCTCCTTCTCCTTCTCCTTCTCCTTCTCCTTCTCCTTCTCCTTCTCCTTCTCCTTCTCCTTCTCCTTCTCCTTCTCCTTCTCCTTCTCCTTCTCCTTCTCCTTCTCCTTCTCCTTCTCCTTCTCCTTCTCCTTCTCCTTCTCCTTCTCCTTCTCCTTCTCCTTCTCCTTCTCCTTCTCCTTCTCCTTCTCCTTCTCCTTCTCCTTCTCCTTCTCCTTCTCCTTCTCCTTCTCCTTCTCCTTCTCCTTCTCCTTCTCCTTCTCCTTCTCCTTCTCCTTCTCCTTCTCCTTCTCCTTCTCCTTCTCCTTCTCCTTCTCCTTCTCCTTCTCCTTCTCCTTCTCCTTCTCCTTCTCCTTCTCCTTCTCCTTCTCCTTCTCCTTCTCCTTCTCCTTCTCCTTCTCCTTCTCCTTCTCCTTCTCCTTCTCCTTCTCCTTCTCCTTCTCCTTCTCCTTCTCCTTCTCCTTCTCCTTCTCCTTCTCCTTCTCCTTCTCCTTCTCCTTCTCCTTCTCCTTCTCCTTCTCCTTCTCCTTCTCCTTCTCCTTCTCCTTCTCCTTCTCCTTCTCCTTCTCCTTCTCCTTCTCCTTCTCCTTCTCCTTCTCCTTCTCCTTCTCCTTCTCCTTCTCCTTCTCCTTCTCCTTCTCCTTCTCCTTCTCCTTCTCCTTCTCCTTCTCCTTCTCCTTCTCCTTCTCCTTCTCCTTCTCCTTCTCCTTCTCCTTCTCCTTCTCCTTCTCCTTCTCCTTCTCCTTCTCCTTCTCCTTCTCCTTCTCCTTCTCCTTCTCCTTCTCCTTCTCCTTCTCCTTCTCCTTCTCCTTCTCCTTCTCCTTCTCCTTCTCCTTCTCCTTCTCCTTCTCCTTCTCCTTCTCCTTCTCCTTCTCCTTCTCCTTCTCCTTCTCCTTCTCCTTCTCCTTCTCCTTCTCCTTCTCCTTCTCCTTCTCCTTCTCCTTCTCCTTCTCCTTCTCCTTCTCCTTCTCCTTCTCCTTCTCCTTCTCCTTCTCCTTCTCCTTCTCCTTCTCCTTCTCCTTCTCCTTCTCCTTCTCCTTCTCCTTCTCCTTCTCCTTCTCCTTCTCCTTCTCCTTCTCCTTCTCCTTCTCCTTCTCCTTCTCCTTCTCCTTCTCCTTCTCCTTCTCCTTCTCCTTCTCCTTCTCCTTCTCCTTCTCCTTCTCCTTCTCCTTCTCCTTCTCCTTCTCCTTCTCCTTCTCCTTCTCCTTCTCCTTCTCCTTCTCCTTCTCCTTCTCCTTCTCCTTCTCCTTCTCCTTCTCCTTCTCCTTCTCCTTCTCCTTCTCCTTCTCCTTCTCCTTCTCCTTCTCCTTCTCCTTCTCCTTCTCCTTCTCCTTCTCCTTCTCCTTCTCCTTCTCCTTCTCCTTCTCCTTCTCCTTCTCCTTCTCCTTCTCCTTCTCCTTCTCCT
>BOPN01006722.1:12500-17500 GCA_017312705.2 Penaeus japonicus
ATGTTGCTGAAGAGACCTAGATCGGTGACTTGGCCGGCGGGGGGTCGAGGGGGAGCTGAAGGCTGGGGGGGAGGGGGGGTCGAGGGGGAGCTGAAAGCGGGGGTCGGGGGGGGGGGTCGGATTGTGTTTTACCTGGTTGCGTTATTAATTTAACCGTGAATAACTGTTTTATGATCTTAGTAATGTAATGTTATTTATGTGTATTTTTTCTTACAGGCTTTGTCTCTCTCTCTCTTTCATTAGGAAAATTTATTTATTTTTTTAATATTTATCTATATTCTCCCTTTGTATCTATTCAATTTGTTGTTTGTTTATTTATCTTTCTTTTTCATCATGTCCTTTTTATTGTCATTTTCTTTCTTTCCAAGTAGGGCTATCCCTTCTCCCTCTCTCTCTTTTTTTTTTTGTTGTTGTTGTTTTTCCTTACTTCACCTTCGTCTCTCGTTTATTTCCTCCCATTTATCTCTTTCTCTTCCATTCTATGTCACCGTTCAACGAGACCCATAACCCCCCTCCCCCCCTCCCCCTGATGCCACGTCCCTCCCTAGCCCCTACCTACTCCCTCATGCCCACCCTCCCCTCCCCTTACCTACCCCCTACTTCAACCCCGCCGTTCTTCATACCCCTCCCCTTCCCCTACCTTCATCCCCTACCTTATCCCCCCCTCTCCCTTCCTCATACCCCTACCCCTCCCCTTTACCTTACCCCCTCCCATACCCCCCCTCCCCTCCCTTCCTGATACCCACCCCCATCCCTCATACCTCCCCCTCCCCTACCGTACCCCCCACCTCCCCTACCGTACCCCCACCTTCCCTACCGTACCCCCCCCATCCCTCATACCTCCCCCCTCCCCTACCGTACCCCCCCTCCCCTACCATACCCCCCCATCCCCTACCGTACCCCCACCTCCCCTACCGTACCCACCCCCATCCCTCATACCTCCCCCCTGCCCTACCGTACCCCCCCTCCCCTACCATACCCCCCTCCCTCCCCTACCGTACCCCCCTCCCTCCACCCCCCTAACAACAACAAAAACAAAAACAAAACAAAAAAACAAGAACAACAACAGCGGAGCGTCAGAGCAATTCCCACCCCCATACCTCATACCTCCCCCCTCCCCAACCGTAACCCCCCCCTCCCCTACCGTACCCCCTCCCTCTCCCCCTAACAACAACAACAAAAACAAAAACAAAACAATAACAACAACAGCGGGGCGTCAGAGCAATTCCCTTTAGTTGTGGCCGAGTGCATGTGTTGCAAAAGGCTGTTTGTCAACGGTTGTTTCGTTGACCTGTAAAACCCAACTTTGCGAGCCTGTTTTAGTGTCCTGCCTTCTCTCTATTTATGATATTATGATGAGTGGACAGCCCGACGTTTATACGCGGTCCAAATGGCTTTTCCCTTTACCCCATTCGTCGCTCTACTTTGTTTGCCATAACGAATGCATTTTTTTCTAAAATATTTAATACAACACAAACGATTAAATCCACATTTCACTTTACAATAATGGGCGGCGTGTGAAGAATTATAGGCATAGGGCGTGCGCGCTCTTGTTCTCTCTCCCCTCCTCCCCCTCCCCTCCTCTCTCTCTCCCTCTCCCTCCCCCTCCCCCTCTCTCTCCCCTCCTCTCTCTCTCCCCTCTATCCCCCCTCTATCTCTCCTCTCTCTCTCCCCTCTCCCTCCCCTCCTCTCCCCTCTATCTCTCCCCTCTCTCTCTCCCCTTCTCTTCCCCCCCCACCATTGGAACCCCTCCCCCTCCCCATATTGCAACAAAACCAGGTTGACTGTGACCTCATGAAACAAACGTTGGGGAGCGAGAGGAGGGTAACTATCATCCAATAGAGGGGGAGGGGGAAGAGGGGAGTAAATATCATCAAAAAGGGGGGAGGGTGGTAAAACAATCATCAAAAAGGGGGGTTGGGGGTATGTAGGGAGGAAGGGGTATGCATACATGTTCGTATGATGTTGTCTGGTCAACATTGCATAACAGTGAATCCATGTTGCTCAGGTCTATCTATGATGAGAGTTTTAAAAGGACATCAGGTCATACATATGTTGTCACATGTTCTGCATTTTCCTGGGATGGTGTTTGATGGTGACTTTTCACGGTATTGTTTTTATCCATTTTCTGGCTATGGGTGGAAGTGATACGTTATCGCTATCATTATTGTATTTTTATTTTCACCTTGTTATTATTGTTCTTTTCACCTGTTATTATTGTTATTTTCAACTGTTTTCATTGCCTTTATCATCATCATCATTGTTATAATCATTATTGCTATCACCCTTATCATTTATTATCATTGTTACTATTACTATTACTTATTACTATTGTTATTATCATCATTATTGTTATGATTACTATCATTATCATTGTTATCTCTTATTGTCATTATTAGTATCATTATTATTACTGCTACCGTAATTATCACTTTTGTCCTTATCATCCTTATTATAACCATCATTACTATTATTATCATTGTTATCATTATTATCATTACCATTATTGTTATTATTATTACTATTATTATCATTATCATCATAATCATTATTAATATTACTATCCTTGTTAAATATATCGCTAATTCATTATCATCATCATCATCATTCTGTTATTATTATCATCATTATTATTAATATCATTATTTATATCTTCATAACCATTACCATTATTACCATCAATATCATTATCATTATCATCATTATTGTCATCACCATCATCATCATTTACAATATCATTAAACTGTCATCCTTATTGTCATAACTATGCCCATTATATCATCATCATCATTATCATTATCATGGTTATTAACATTATTATCATCATTATTAATACTACTACTACTATTATGATCATCATTATTTCTATCATTTTATCATTATTATCATCACTGTCATCACAATCGTTATTGTTGTCGTTGTTGTTATGTCATAGTAATTATTATCATTACCGCCATTAATACTATTACTATCATTATCATCGTTATTCTTACGATAACATTACATAGCATTATTTTGATCACTGTAATGAGTGAAAAAAACTATAACGTTATATAACATTGCCATTTTCTTCATCATTAACAAAAAACAAAAACAAAAAACAATTTGTTTCAACTCAGACAATGATACAAAACTCTTAAAAAAAAATATATATATATATATACACAGTATATATGTATATGTATATATATACATATATATATATGTATATATATATATATGTATATATATATATATATATATATATATATATATATATATATATATATATATATATATATATATATATATATATATATATATATATATATATATATATATACATATATAAACCAACACACATAAATCCATATAATCTATTATTAAAAAATCCAATTAAAAGACACAGAAAGAATAACCAAAAAGAGTAAACAAAGACCCCGATAAACCTTCACCCTATTTAGGCCAATTACCTTATCGTAACCAGCATTTACAATCCTTTGTTAACAGGCATTAAACACTGTGCTATCGCTCAATCGGCCCGTCGGGGGATTTAAAAGAGAGTTTGGACGAGAATAAATGAAAAAAAAATCTTTCTTTTCTTTCGTCTGGGTAGAACGTAAGATAAAGAAAGCTCTCGGGTACTAATAATAGATTAACGTGCAGGGATGTTGAACAGGGATCTTGTAAGATAAGGAAAGAGTATGTTTGGTAACAAGATTAAAAGAATATAAACAAAGGCCTTGGTAGAGAGAGGGAGAGGGAGGGAGGGATGGAAGGAGGCAGGGACAGAAGGAGAAAGAGAGAGAGAGAGAGAGGGAAGGAGGGAGGGAAGGGAGAAAGGGAGAGAGAGGGGAGGGGGAGAGAGAGAGAGAGAGAGAGAGAGAGAGAGAGAGAGAGAGAGAGAGAGAGAGAGAGAGAGAGAGAGAGAGAGAGAGAGAGAGAGAGAGAGAGAGAGAGAGAGAGAGAGAGAGAGAGAGAGAGAGAGAGAGAGAGAGGAGGAGAGAGAGAGAGAGAGAGAGAGAGAGAGAGAGAGAGAGAGAGAGAGAGAGAGAGAGAGAGAGAGAGAGAGAGAGAGAGAGAGAGAGAGAAAGAGAGATAGATAGATAGATAGATAGATGGATAGAGAGAGAGAGAGAGAGAGAGAGAGAGAGAGAGAGAGAGAGAGAGAGAGAGAGAGAGAGAGAGAGAGAGAGAGAGAGAGAGAGGGGGGGAGGGAGAGAGAGAGAGAGAGAGAGAGAGAGAGAGAGAGAGAGAGAGAGAGAGAGAGAGAGAGAGAGAGAGAGAGAGAGAGAGAGAGAGAGAGAGAGAGAGAGAGAGAGAGAGAGAGAGAGAGGAGAGAGAGAGAGAGAGAGAGAGAGAGAGAGAGAGAGAGAGAGAGAGAGAGAGAGAGAGAGAGAGAGAGAGAGAGAGAGAGAGAGAGAGAGAGAGAGAGAGAGAGAGAGAGAGAGAGAGAGAGAGAGAGAGAGAGAGAGAGAGAGAGAGAGAGAGAGAGAGAGAGAGAGAGAGAGAGAGAGAGAGAGATAGAGAGAGAGAGAGAGAGAGAGAGAGAGAGAGAAAGAGAGATAGATAGATAGATAGATAGATAGATAGAGAGAGAGAGAGAGAGAGAGAGAGAGAGAGAGAGAGAGAGAGAGAGAGAGAGAGAGAGAGAGAGAGAGAGAGAGAGAGAGAGAGAGAGAGAGAGAGAGAGGGAGAGAGAGAGGGAGAGAGAGAGAGAGAGAGAGAGAGAGTGCGTTTGTGTACGAGAAAGATAAAATTAGAAATAATGAGAGAGAAAGAGAGAGCGTGGGTATGAGGACAGCAATAATAATGAGAAAAAAATGTGTATATATATATATATATATGTATATATATATATATATATATATATATATATATATATATATATATATAACAATTATTACGATGATGATGATAGTGATGATGATGGTTTCAGTGATAATAGTAATCGTAATAATAATGATAATAGTAATGATAATGATATGATAAAAATGATGATAATGATTATGATAATGATA
>BOPN01006722.1:40000-71618 GCA_017312705.2 Penaeus japonicus
AGATTTGCTCCGTGGTTGGAAGAGACTCATGAGTGGCTGGTCGCCCAGAAGATTCAATCGCACAAGTCGGGCAGAGGCCTCAGTGTCGGTTTGGCGGTGCCAGTGACGTCTGCTCCTCTCTGTCTGTCTGTCTGTCTGCTCTCTGTGTGTTTGTGGTTTGTGATCCAGGAAGCACGGCATCTACCAAGGAAATCTACAGGATCTTATATTTTACTCCCTGAAGGTAAGACAGAATTCCCTTTCATTTTAATTTAGTTGTTAGTCTGAGTAGTCCATTTTGTTAGACTGATGGTGAAGTGATGTTAGCTAACTCCCTTGACTGTCTGGGACTAAGTGTACCATTTGAGAAACCTTTTTGTGTAACGACGTGCTTTGGCCGGAGTACCTTAGCAATGTAAAATGGAAACGAAATGTACCAGTGTCGGCTGCGTTGGTATGTTTATTATCAATTTTTCAATGTGTTCAATTTCTTGTGCTGACTTGAAAAATCCAATGTTGAGATCGTACCGTTGTGTTTCGCCGCAGTGATATTCGCCCTGTCGCCACATTTCCTTTTCGAGTTATGTTTAAGGAGTACGAAAAACTTGTGAGGTTTCCTTAGCCAGCGAGGTTAGATTGGCGCCAACGATAAATCTAGTGGAGATAAACAAACTTGTGTTTTTGTTTCAATGGTGATAACTATCCTTAAAAATTTGTCAAGTCTTATTCATTTTATAAACTCCTTAAAAACACTGTCCGAGTGGTATTGTATCAGATATTTTTTTTGTTTGGTATTTAGTTACTACAATGCAACAAAGGTTAAATGTATATCTTAAATATATATGTCAAAGATTAAACGTAAGACATCACCGTATCACTACCGCACAAACGTAAAAAAATATAACAGAATTCGAAAAACAACTTTGCCCGCCCCAAAAAGCTAAAAATCTATCCAGTGAGATGACAACACACATCAATCTCATGTCCTCTTATCCTAGAAACCTGCAGGACAAGCATAGAAAAAAACAAAAAATCAAAAAAACAAATCATGTTTATTCCGAATGCATAGCGTCTCGACAACCTTCTAGTTATCGGTAAATATTCTGATGCCTCGAACACATGTGGCTTCCGCAGCTAATATTCGGTGATTTTATTCATGGCTCACTGATGGATTTAGATGAACGTATGCATAAGTTGTGCTTACCGTCTGGCGCATGTGGTTATTTCTGTTCATACTTCGGATTATTCTATTTGTATTTATCGTTTTTGTAATTTCGATTATCGTTATTGTTATTTCTATTATCATTATTGTTATTTCTATTATCAATATTGTTATTTCGATTATCATTTTTTTGTTATTGCTATTATGATTGTTGTCATTATCATCAGAATTATTCTCTTTAGCTCTCCGTAACCAAACCCTCTGTGAGATATTTTATCAAAATTTCCACAGAGTCAGAAATATTTGTATACCGAACATTACTAAAATCGGAATAGCGCTGTAGAACACAACATCAAATACTTGTTTTAATAACACTATTTCAAAACGATAATCACCAACCCGCAAATGATAAGTACAATCACATGATTGACATGGGATTCGCACGGGATTCGAGCCACGACCGCTAAAATCTGCCATCAATTTTCGCCATGAAATCTATCCATTGATAATCAGCGGTCCGAAGAGGCAGCTCGCGTTACCAGCTCGCCTTGGTAGCTGGAAAGCATCATTTGTTACCTTGCTGTCGTTCTCCGTTAATTACGTCGACGTCAGCGAATGTCACTCGAATTATACCGATAGACATCAGATTACGGAGGCAATTAATCCCTCTTGGGCTGTTGTCGGCGATCAAGGTATTTTTTTTTAGAATTTGGCTCCTTGTGTTTCTTTCCTTTCTTTTATTCTTGATTAATCTGTTATATCCCCTTTTCTCCCTTTCTCTTGCTTTCTTTCTTTTACTTCGTGTCATAGCGATATTTTCAAGAGTGGAATCCGTCAGATCTCGCGGCGAAGGAGACGGACGGAGGAAAAGTGTCGTTCGTTCGTGGCTCCTCAATTCGGCGGAGAAACTTTGCGAAAGATTCTTGTCGTGTAGAGTGTCGTTCGGGTAATATTAAGGTAGACAAGGCTGTGTCGTCGGCACCGCGAATAAGAGTCGATATTTAGATAAAGATAAGAAAAACAAAACTTATTAAGACGAGTGACCAAGGATAAAAAGACGGAGCGAATTGACGAGGCCGATTCGACAACGGCAGGACCTGTTTGGAAATCCTCCCACTCCCCCCCCCCCCGCCGTCGCCGTCGCGCGTGTCGCAGAGAAATTTGACAGAGACGCTGCGTGATTGATCATCAACTTCATTCTATCGGCGGTTGATCGTCCTCATCAGCGTCGCGGCGAATCACCCGCTCCAAGATGAATCGCCCGGATGCTGCTGCGGCTCGCGGGGTCTCGGAGATCTTGGCATGGCTGGCGGCGACTTTGTGGATTTGTCTTCTTTCTTCTTTTTTCTTCTTTTTTTATGGAAGGCGAAGAAGAAGAAAGAGATAAACAAGTATTCGATTTGGTTTGTTTTCGAGGTTATATTTCGGAGCTAGATGGCAGAGGGAGAATAAGACACGCTTAATTAACAGGAACGCGTTTCCTCAGCATGGCATGCGCCGTTGAGGGTTCCCTACCGAAGCCAAATGGTGTACACGGCCCCGTGAATAGCGCATGAAACCCCGGAATAAAATGGTCCCCTGGGAATATATCTGATTAGCGAAAGCTCGACGAACACAATGCGTTCGCCCGCCGTAACTCCCCCGGTCGCTCATCGCCCGCTTGCACACGGGGAAGAAACGGGCACCAGCCGGGCCGCAACACTTATTTCGTCCCTTCCTCGCTAACCCGCCCGCGTTCCGTTATCGGGGAAAGCACAGGCCTCACACCTCAGCGATACAAGTCGGTGTCACAGCGAGAAGGAGAAAGGGAGGGCGCTAGCAACGAAAGACGACTGTTGCGTCCCCCTCTCTTTGTGTGATGAAGGGGGCGCGGCGCTCCCCGCCTGCTCTACAATAGGAGTTGTATGGCGGCCGTCAGCGGAGGGCGGGCGCGGGCGGGGCGACCAAACGACATGGCGGATATCGACGGCGATGTAAAACGGCTCGAAGTTCCAATGATATATGCGCGATCTCCTGCCGTACTTGACAGACAGGCGATATCGATCTTCAGGCCGATCTTCCTGCACGCAAGACACACCGATCGCGGAGGGTGCGTGTCCGAATCGGCGGCGAAATTCGGCGATGTTGAGAAGAGGCCGATCTGATTCCTCGTCTAAATATAGCGCAGCGTCAGAATACATCGATCGAGAGTGTCAGTTCAACAAAATGATAAAGATTTGGATTATGATAACGATAGTCAATATATTTTTTGTTACGGCAAACCCTAATATTTGTTAAGGCAAATCATAATATTGTGACATATAACAATGAAATATAAGAGTACCGATAATTCATAATGATAATATAAAGTCTGCTTAATACCGATACAATAAATCATTGTATGGAAATAATGATAACAATATAACGGATACCAGAATAACGACAATTATTATCACAATAAAAACATCGATAATGTTAATATTATTATGAATTATTATTAAGCCGCCGATTATATTAGCGCTGAAAAGAAAAACACAATTAATACTAAACATAATAGTAATAGAAGTAATAATTATAACATCAATGATATTTAATGGTATTTAATGATATTGATGATAGTAATAACGGTAGCAACTATAATTTATAATAATACGAGTATTATTAATATTATGTTGGCACTAATAATATCAATAAGAAGAATGATGATAAGTGACTCCCAATAACAATAATAACAACAATCGTAGTGATAATAGTAGTAATAATAATGATAACAATAATGATAATCATAACAATGATAATAATAACGATAATAATAATGATAATTATGTGAATGATGATAATAATTATAATAACGATAATAATATTGAAAATGATAATAACAATACTGGTAATAGTACTGATAATAATAGTAAGGATAATGATGATCATAATGATAATAATAATAATAATAATAATAATGATAACAATAATAATAATAATAATAATAATGATGATAATGATAATAATAGTAATAATAATAATAATAATGATAACAATAATAATAATAATAATAATAATGATAATTATAATAATAGTAATAGTAATAATAATAATGATAATAATAATAATAGTAAAGATAATAATAATAATGTTAATAATAACAATAATAATAATAATGACGATAATGATAATGATAATAATGATAATAATAATGATAATAATAATAATATAATAATACTAATAATGATAAGAAGGATAGTAATAATAATAATAATAATGATAATAATAATAATAATAATAATAATAATAATAATAATAATAATGATAATAATGATGATATTAACAGAAGATAACAATTAATGATATTAACAATATTACAATGATGATAATATCGGATAATAAAAACAATTGTGATAACAGTTTTCGTATTGAAAATGATAACATTTTCCTTTGCAATGAATATATGGTGATAACACTGATAACAAGTGTATGATACTCCGGTCCTGAAAATAACAACGATTATAACCATTACAGTGATGATGATAACAAAAGCGAAATTGATAATGACGACAACAATTAATAATAGTAATCGTAATGATAACTAGAGTAAAGGTAATACTGATTATAGAATTTATGGGGAAAATAAGGATGATAGTGGTAACAATGATGATGAAAATTATAATGATAATAGTAATAACAATAGTAATAAAGATAAAGAAATAATGATAATGAGAATAGTAATAATAATAACAATGATAATAACAATGATAATGATGATTATTATAGTAATAACAGTCATAATAATAATGATGATAAACATAATGATAATAATAATGAAAATGATAATAGTAATAGCAATAAAATAAGGATAATAATAATAATCACAATAATCTCGTTAAAGAAGTTAATGACAATGCTAAAAATAATGATAAAGTTAACAACAACAACAATATCAATAACAACAACAATAACACTGAAAATGCTATAATAACAACAATGATAATTACGGCGTCGCACCAATGACCAGCATAACTGGCGCAACCCTAATTTGGCGATTATCCTGTCATTGTCCACAATTAGAATATGCATAAAAACAGCTGGAATTAACGCTGTCATTGTGCATTCAAATCCTGCATTCGCTACGGTCACCACAATTGCATGATTTCCATAATTTCGGTTTTCCTTATTCAACGGCAAAATTTCGTTGCAACTTCCTGTATGTATGATTTTTTTATTTTTTTTATTCGTATGTATGTTTTTTTTTATCTATTCATTATTATTCGTTAATTGTTTATCTTTTGATCTATTTTTTATTTCATCATCATCATTATTATTATTATTATTATTATTATTATTATTATTATTATTATTATTATCATTATTATTATTATTATTATTATTATTATTATTATTATTATTATTATTATTATTATTATTATTATTATTATTATTATCATTATTATCATTATTATCATTATTATTATTATTATTATTATTATTATTATTATTATTATTATTATTATTATTATTATTATTATTATTATTATTATTATTGTTATTATTATTATTATTATCATGATTTCTTATACTCTTCATCCTCCTTTTCTCTCTCTTTTCGTTTTTTCTCTTTTCTTTCTCTTCCATCTTTCATCCTTAATTTCTATGTCTTTCTTGTTTCTCTCTCTATTTTGTTCTCTCTTTCTTTCCTCTCTCTCTCTCTCTTTCTCTCTCTCTCTCTCTCTCTCTCTCTCTCTCTCTCTCTCTCTCTCTCTCTCTCTCTCTCTCTCTCTCTCTCTCTCTCTCTCTCTCTCTCTCTGTCTCTCTCTCTCTCTCTCTCTCTCTCTCTGTCTCTCTCTCTCTCTCTCTCTCTCTCTCTCTCTCTGTCTCTCTCTCTCTCTCTCTCTCTCTCTCTCTCTGTCTCTCTCTCTCTCTCTCTCTCTCTCTCTCTCTCTCTCTCTCTCTCTCTCTCTCTCTCTCTCTCTCTCTCTCTCTGTCTCTCTCTCTCTCTCTCTCTCTCTCTCTCTCTCTCTCTCTCTCTCTCTCTCTCTCTCTCTCTCTCTCTCTCTCTCTCTCTCTCTCTCTCTCTCTCTCTCTCTCTCTTTCTCTCTCTCACGGTGCTATTTTGAAACTTATCTTATTATTCTCCTTTTAACCCGTTTATCTTAATCGAATTACGCGAAACCTTAAAACTATAGTTGACATAACATAGAGATGACAAGAAAAACCTTGTTTCAATTCAACTACAAAATAAACCGTAAAATGACAAAGGAAAAGGAAGAGATTCTTAAAATCGAAAAATATTATTGAATCTGAATTCATATAATATTTTTGAATTTGCGTACTATTTTTTTATTATTATCATTATTCTTATCCGTTTTGAAGAGCGATTGATAAAATAAGTATTGTTTTGTCTATCAGTATTGCAGCTTTCATCTGTCGGTCGTTTTATCCTTTAATAAGTTAAATAATTTGAATACATTATGATGATCATAATGATTATGAAAACTGATACTGATAATGCCGATGATAGCAGCAACAAATGATGAATGATAAATAACTTCAAAATACAAAACGAAAAATTGTTACAAAGCGAAAGAGGAAAAACAAACAAACGAAACAAACAAAAAAAATATTACAATCACTGTCTTCCTTGAATATTATCACAATAGCCTTTATGATAAGGTTAATATCATAATATTCTCGTCAAAGGTTAATTATATCTAAACATCAATCACAGTTGTTAATGACGAAGTATGATTGTTTATTAATATTTCCTCGTTATTCTATAATGATTTTAGTTCGTATGTTCAGTCGCGTTTACAGCATCGGTCGTGTGTTTGTTGTTGTGATGTAAATGCGATGAAGAAGCGAATGATGATGATATTAGAAAAATAGAGTGATGGGATTCACAACGGTGATGATTACGATGATGATTATGATGATAATGGTACTGATGATAATGATAAAAAGATAGTAATAATGATAATAATAATAATAATAATGATGATGATAATAGTAATAATAATAATGATGATGATGATGATAATAATAATAATAATAATAATGATAATAATGATAATGATAATAACAATTAAAATAATAATAGTAATAATAATCATAAGGAATATAAATATAATGATAAAGATGACAACAATGATAATGATTATAATGATGAGAATAATAACAGTAATGATAATAACAATGATGATGTTCACCATTGCTGATTATTATCATTATATTCAATATTCTGTCATTATCATCAATTAACTATTATCATTCACATCTCCAAAAGTATATCACAATTTTGAAAATGATCAATAATATAACCAGTATATTTAACCAGTCTCATTATTTCACCATAGCAAATGCGATATCGATAGCAAGTTTTACATCAGCAATATATATATATATATATATATATATATATATATATATATATATATATATATATATATATATATACATATATATATTTACATCAACTCAACCACCAACTTTGTTATGCGTCTTTCTCTCTGCTATGATGATTCTATTTCAATTCATGATCATCATTTCATATCTGTCACCATTAGACTCCATACGTCAATATCATAAGTCATCGAATTCCATAATATTTGTCGATATTACCATAATGTTTGTTTATATTTCATTTTGCTTGTTTGTCCATCCGTTCTCGATGCAAAGAACCGAACACACGATACATAAAAAAAGAATAAAAATCTAGATAGATAGATAGATAGATAGATAGATGGATATATAGATAGATAGATAGATAGATAGATACGTACCTACATTTCAACACACATCCAGACACGCATAAATTTTCAAAAAGGAAAGAAAGAAAGAAAAAAAATACAAAAAAAAAAGATATTTAGATAGATAGATAGACAGAAAGAGTGATAGATAGATGGATATATATATATATATATATATATATATATATATATATATATATATATATATATATATATATATATATATATATATACCCACCCCCCAAAAAACGCAGAGCAGGAAGCGAAAAATATTCCCCATTATATTTACATTTCGTGCAGCGGTGTGATAAATATTGTAAATCTGTATAGACCCCTTACCCCTTCCCCCTCCCCTCCTCCCCCTCCCCACACTTTTTTATTTTCATTTTTTGAAGCCACGGGTGTGTGTTTATTTTATAAGCGATACCTATCACACAACATACAACATACGATACCGCGAGTGAGTACTTAAAAAAATATATACGCTGCGTTGATAGCCGATAATTCAGTCATGAACAGCTGAAAGAGATGTTGCATAGACAGGGAGGGAGGGGGTTGGGGGTTAGGGGGGGTTGGGAGTTAGGGGGTTCGGGGGGAAGAGGGAGGGACACGCAGGAAGGGAACAAGGGGGGGGGGGAGGAGGTTGGGGAAGAGGTGGAAGGAAGGTTGTAAGGGGAGAGACAGGCAGGGAAAAAGAGTTAGTGGGGTGTGTGGGGAGAGGGAGAGAGAGAGAGAGAGAGAGAGAGAGAGAGAGAGAGAGAGAGAGAGAGAGAGAGAGAGAGAGAGAGAGAGAGAGAGAGAGAGAGAGAGAGAGAGAGAGAGAGAGAGAAAGAGAGAGGGAGAGAAGAAGAAAGGTAGGGGAAGGGGGGAAGAACGGGAGGGGGAATAGTGGAAGGGGGTAAAGGTGAAGGGTAGGGGTAGGGAGGGGTTAAGGGGTGGGCGGGGGGAGGGGAGGGCAGACAGAAAATTGATATAGGCGAGAATAGACCATTACGGGCGATATCGCTTGATAAATAAAATTCTCTTTAGCCAAACCATTAAAAGTTTGCTTTCATGGTTATCGAATGTAATTTTGATATTCAGGGGTTGGGGGGGAGGGGGGCTAGTTGGGGGAACAGGAAGGGGAGGGGAGGGGAAGGGAGGAGAGAGAGAAAGAGAGGAGAGGGGAGGGGGAGGGGAGAGAGAGGGGAAAGCGTAGGTGATAAAGGGAGAGAAGGGGGAGGGGAGAGGGGGAGGGGAGGGGAGAGTGTGTGGTATAGTTTTCTATACTTTTCATGAATGTATTTATTCGCCGGTTAAATGGATGGCTTGAGCGGGAATGTTTTTGAAGTTATCAATTAATTTGTATCAGATTTATTCAGGGCGGGAATAGCGGCAACCATTTGGCAACTGCGGTAGAAACAAGCCTTTATGGAGAGGGATTCCCCCCCCAACACACTCCCCTCTCCCACTCCCCACTCCCCACTCCCACTCCCAACCCCCCCCCCCCTTCACAATCCCAATCCCTCTTACCGACCCTTCACCGACCCTATAATCGAGGTGTTTGATTTGATTGGGAAAAAATAATCATCATAATGATATTAAGAGACGATTAATCATGACGAGACTTTTGATGATATTAAAAGACCATTGATTATAACGATTGTATTGGTGATAATCCTTATAGTAATGATTATAATAATTACAATAATGTTTGCAATAACAGGAACGACGATAATACAACAGTTATAATAATATTGATGATAATGATAATGATGATGATAATAATGATAAAAGATTTTAATGCTATATTGATTATGATAATATAAAGATTAATAATAAAGATTATGATAATATAAAGATTATGATAAAGATTACAAAAATATTTAGATTATAATAAAGATTATAATAATATATCGATAACACAAATACAAATTAAATTCAAATTCAAAATTCTATATTCCAATAATTACAACGATGATAAAGATAATGATTCTGCTGCTGCTGCTGCTAATAATAATAATAATAACGAAAATAAGATAACATCAACATTGCCACTAATCAGTTAATATCTTTCTTATCCTTCTGCAATTCATCTCAATGGCACCATAACTTGCACCAATTTTGAAATAGACATAGAAGTGTGTATTGCAAGCTCCGTTGATTCTGCTTTGGACTGAGCACCGAAGTTTAGATTCGAGAGAATGGCTTGTATCAGCTGCAGGAAATACAATATGCTGTATTTTTTTTTTCATACAGTGCGGATATGGAGAGTGGATATAGCTATGGTTGATAATTACTGAAATTATTTTGTAATGGAGATGGTAATGATGATGGAAGTAATGGGAATTCTAAAACTATGTAATTTTATTTTTCTTGCTCGTTTTTTTATCATTAGTTTTGCTATTACTGTTATGGCGTTTTTATTACTATAATATTATCATCATTATTGTTATCATCATTATTATTGTTTGTAATGGTAGTAGTACTATTATTATTATTGTTGTTGTTATCATTTTTGTCATTATCATTATTACTATTATCGTTATTGTTATGATTATCATTATTTTCATGTACATATATATATATATATATATATATATATATATATATATATATATATATATATATATATATATATATATATATATATACATATATATATATATATATATATATATATATATATATATATATATGTATATATATATATATATATATATATATATATATATATATATATATATATATGTATATATTATATATATATATATATATATATATATTATATATATATATATATATATATATATATATATATATATATATATATATATATATATATGTATACATATATATATATATATATATATATATATATATATATATATATAATATATATATATATATATATATATATATATATATATATATATATATATATATATATTATATATATATATATATATATATATATATATATATATATATATATATATATATATATATATATATATATATATATATATATATATATATATATATATATATATATAATATATATATTTTATATATATATATATATATATATATATATATATATATATATATATATATATATATATATATATATATATATATATATATATATATGTATGTATATATATACATATATATACATACATACATATATATATATATATATATATATATATATATATATATATATATATATATAATATATATATATATGAATATATATATATATATATATATATATATATATATATATATATGTATGTATTATATATTATGATATACGATGATTATTGAATAGCAAAATAATAATAGTAATGATAATCATTACTATTAATATAATTATTATTGTCATTATTATTATCTTCATCACATAATTATCAGTATCATCATAATTTTTATTACTATTACTGTTATAATTATTACTCGTATTATTATTATCATTATTATTATTATATCATTATTTATTATTATTATTACTATTACTATTATTATTGTTATTATTATTATTATTATTATTATTATTGTTATTATTATTATTATTATTATTATTATTATCATTATTGTAATTATCATTATTATTATTATCATTATCATCACTAACACCATTACCATTATTACTATCATGATTATTATAATTATTCATATATTTCTAATCATCTTTATTGTAGTTATCAGCATTATATTATTCCGATCATTATTACTATTCTTATCGTCATTATTACTCAGATATCCATCCATTTTTCGATCATCAAAACCATCATTAATAAAAACAATAATAACACATATCAGGCAAAGAAATTACATCACAAAATCATAAACCACATACTGAATTAATACATCGAACTGTATTTCTGTAATGTTTTCCAACTGTGATTTCTTTCAACAATATATTTGAACTTATTATTACCTTCATTTTGTTTTCTCTTTATTTTATTTTATTTTTTTGTTCGTTCCTTATTAACGTTCCTTATCATTCGTTACGTCAGATAACAGTGTGATTTAAATTCCTTGTTATACGTGTAGGAATTTTTGTACAGAAGGAACTATTTTGTTTTTGATTAACAATGATATATATATATATATATATATATATATATATATATATATATATATATATATATATATATATATATATATATATATATATATATATATATATATATATATATATATGTATATATGTATACATATATGTATATATGTATGTATGTATTCATTTTATATGAAAAGGCGGGTATCTCTCTGTATTGGTATTTATGGTAATGGTTGCAATATTATTATTAGTATGGTATCATTATCGTTAGCGTTATTATCATTTGTATCATTTGTTGTTATCAACTGTTCTTGTTGCAATTATTACAATTATAACCATCCCCGTATCATTATCTCTATTGTTATTATTATTATTATTGTTGTTGTTATTGTTGTTACTATTATTATTATTATTATTGTCTTTATCATCATTAATATTTTTGTTTAGATTATCATTACCATTATCATTATCATTATTATTATCATCATAATTTTGCTATTATTATGATATTATTGTCCTCATTACCATTACCATTATTATTATTTTTATAATTATTATTAGCATCGTTATTACTATCATTGTTATCATCATTATCATTATCATTATTATTATCATCATCATTACCATGATTATATACCATTACCATCATGATTATTGTTGTCCTTATAACCATTCTTACTGTACTAATATATTCGTGGATTTATCCTGTTTGAAGTGAAACAGCAAAACGGTACAAAGTGTACCATGTCTTGATAGTTATATTAACATTTACGATAGCATTGCGTGTGTATAGATCACTTGTATCATCTAAGAAAAATCATGCATTACATGGAAAATGCAGATAAGAAATAGAGTTATCTGCATATAAGGACATACATAAGAAGATACGGAAACATGAATATGTAACTGCTATTCATTCGCTGCATCAAGAAATCAGTTTATCTTTCAATCCAACGGCCACAAATAAAGGCTTAAAACAAAAACAAACATGCAGGTGAGATCTTTTGTTCTATTCACATTTCGAGTTTAAATGAAAAAAAAGAAGATAAGTCTCGTTATCTTGTCATATTTCCAAAGGATCTACATGATATTAGGCATCAGCGGCCTCAGCTGTCATGGCGGACGGCAACGTGGCTCGTAGCATCTGTCCTCTGGCTAACCTAATCCCACTAATTTTTTTTTTGATTACTTTGCCTTATATCTAAAATTAATGAGAGACATAACCGGGGGAAAAAAAGGAAAAAGGGGGAAGGAGATGAGACCCAAAAGAAGTATTGGAAAGTCTTCTGAGAGACCAAAACAGATTCGAGTGACTGATTCGACCGGTGACTCGGGACTCGACTCCGCGAGCTGTCCCGACCCGACCCTGTACGCCAGGGTGACGTACAGGTGTTAGCCCTGACACCAACACTTACATATGTGTGTGTGTGAGTGTATTTACGTGTACCTGAGATTCCCACCTGTGACTTATTGTAGCGGGAGACTGTTTCTCCTTCTTTCTTTTTCTCTTCCCCCACCACAGCTGTGCGTGCGTATGCGAGAGACAGGCAAACAGGCTGGAGATGCTTGTCTGGCCGGTGTGGCGCGACACTTCAGGAAAATGATCGTTTCGACCGCTGGATTAATTGAGTATGAAGCAAACATTGTCAATTTGGCTTACTCTCTCCTTTTTTTAAATGATATTCATTTATTCGTTCTATTAACATATCTATATTTTTTTTTGGCTTTTATTGTTATTTTTCCTTCCCTAACATACACATACTCTCTCTTTCTCTGTCTGTCTGTCTCTCAAACTCTCCCTCCCCCACCTCTCTCTAATTCAATCTATCTATATCTATCTTTCTATTTCCCTATCGATCTCTACCTATCTCTTTACCTATCAATTTATCTATCTGAACTAGACCATGCCGGCAAGGTCGCATCTCCAGCTTTGTTGATTGTGTTATGCACAGACTGTCAGTCCCACCTTCTGCTTGACTCAGCACCTCTCGTTCACCTTTCTGTTTCAGTTTCGCTTCGTTCTGCCTCTTTCGGCTGTCGAGGGAAGGTCGCTTGCCAATTTTTGTTTCCATTTTTTAAACTTATTGTCGTTATGATCTCTGCGTGCTCTCCACCCCCTCCCCCCTCCCACTCCCCCTCCCACTCCCACCCTCCCCTTGCGTCGTCCCCTGTCTCTGATATCTGATTTTCTTCTTCTTCTTCTTCTTCTTCCTCTTCTTGTTCTCCTTAACTTTTTTTACGGATCTTCTTCCTCCATCTCCTTCTTCTCTTCCTCCCCCCCGTCCCTCTTCGTCATCCTCCTCCTCTTCCTCCTCTTACCCCCCTCCCCTCTTCGTCACTCGTTACGGACGGTCAACACGAACGACTCACACCCCCTCCCTCCCCACCCCCGCCCCCCCCCCCCCCACTAACGACATCGTCATTAGCGCACAATTGACGAGTCTTCATTCCGCCCTCAATATGACGGTAATGAGTAGAGTCATGAGGGGAGGAAGAAGGGGAGAGGGGGAGGGAGGGGAGACCAGGGGGAGGAGTGGAGCATAGAGAGGGGGAGGAGAAGGAGAAGGCGAGGCTAGGGGAGGGAACGGTGGGGGAGCGAGGTGGGGGGGAGGCGGTGAGAGGGGAGAGCGGGAGGGATAGAGAAGAGGAGGTGAATGAGGGAGGAGAGAGGACGAGTAGAGAGGGGAGGGGGGAGGAGAGAGGACGAGTAGAGAGGGGAGGGGGAGGAGAGAGGACGAGTAAAGAGGGGAAGGGGAGGAGAGAGGACGAATAGAGAGGGGAGAGGGAGGAGAGAGGGGAGACCAGGAGGCGAGGGGAGACCAGGGGGACAAACATAGGTGTTAACGAGTAGCATAATGAGGGCTAGTACACCTCATTTGCCTCTCTGTGACATGTCGATGGACAGGGCGAGCGACTCATCACCTCATAACGTGGACGGGAGATTAGCCAACTCATTAACACTAATGGCAATGAGTAAGGCCATGAGTGCAACGGGTTTTATGAGACGCGTGAACGATCAAATTCTTTTTAAACTGTTAGCAGGTCGGATAATGAGGCCACTTCATTTTAATTCTGTTTCTCTGATTAGTTAATGGAAATCATTTATTCACGGATTGCAGTGCAAGTTGATGGTAGACAAATCGATGATTATTGATTGGATGGAGAAAGAAAGGGTTAAAAAAAACAATAGAAAACAAAATCTCGATAGAATGAGAGACTATGAAGCCGTGGATAAATGCAGGGAAAGGAGATACGTGCAAAAAAGCAAAAAAGAAGAAGAAAAAAACGACAAACGTATCCAAAAAAAAAAAAAAAAGTCGACGACCAAAAAAACTGAAATGAAATTAAAACATTGATAATTCCCCTCCCCCCCCAAAAAAATAAGAATAAATAAAAATCAAACAAAGGTCATTTTCGGAATCACGCAATTGATGTCAGCGAATCACGGAAGAGAAAAGGGGGTAATAACGCACAGTAAGAAAGAGGAAGAGCGAAAAAGAACAAAAAAAGGAGGAGATATATAAGAATACGAGAGAATAAAAGAGCGAGAGAGAGAGAGAAACAGATAGTAAACAAACGAAAAAAGAGAGAGACTAAAAGAAAAAATAGAGAAAGAAAGAGAGAACGAAAGAGAGAGAGCGAATAACAAAGAAAAAGACAAACAGACATCAAACAAACAAAGAAATATATATATATATACAAAATCATCAAAGAGAGAGAGAGAAAAAAAAAAACAGACATCAAAAAGATAGATTTGCAGAAATAACCACAACATAAATTCGCATGACGACTTAGCAATCACGACCATCGCCTTAATGGCTGCGGTTCGACCACACGCGGCTCCTGGCGGTCCTTGGGCGGAGGGGGGGGGGGGGGGGGCGGAGGAGGAGGAGGAGGAGGAGGGGGAGGGGGAACCTGCTCGGGTCATGTGGACTTAAGCGTGGCCGCAGCTCCCTCTTTCTCCTCCTCCTCCTCCTCCTCCTCTTCTTCTTCTTCCTTTTCTTTCTGTTTTATCTTGTTTTTCTTTCTGTTTCAAATCCTTCTATTCATTCTCCATTTCCTCTTTCTTCTACCCCGCCTCTTCTTCTTCTCCTCCATCTTTTCTTCCTTGCGATCTTCCTCTTTCTACCTCTCTTCTTCCACTTCCCCCGCATCCACCTCCACCTCCACCTCCACCAAATCTACCTCCACCTCCACCTCCACCAAATCCACCTCCACCACCAAATCCACCTCCACCAACTCCACCTCCACCTCCAAATCCACCTCCAAAAGCTCCACCATCTCCACCTCCACCAAATCCCCCTCCACCTCCACCTCTCCCACCTCCACCTCCACGACCTCGTCCTCGTAGCGTGACTGCCTCTCGTGACCCCCGAAGAAAGCTACCGTGCGTCGGAAACCTCTCGACGACGACCAAGGAACGACTTTTGCGACGACCGACTCGTCTGTGGCCACGACTTGGGTCTAGATTGATCAGATCGAAGGGGGGGAGGGAGGGAGGAGGGAGGAGGGGAAGGGGGAGGGGGAAGGGAGAGAGGGAGGGAATAGAGGAGGATAAGAGAAGAGAATGCAATCATCCATCCTCAACGTGGCACTGTCCTTCCCGTGGCCCTGATGTGGCACAGTCCAAGGTCATCCTTTCCTGCCGCAGCGCCAGGAGAGGTCGATTGGGCAGAGCCACTATTTTTGGGGCATATTATTATCATTATTGTTATCACTATTAGGAAAAGGGGGTGGGGTAGGGGGAAGAGATTCAGATGGATAAGGGGGGTGGATTTAGGGAGATAAGATTAGGAAGGAAGGGGAGGAGGGGGAGGGAGAGGAGGGGAAGGGAGAGGAGGAGAAGGAAAGGGGATTAAGTATGGATGAGTAGGGGGGAAGTAGGGGTGGGAGGGGAGGGTTATGGTAGGGGAAGGGATAAAGAGAGAGAGAAAACAGATTTAAAAAAGTAAAAAGGAGGGAAGTCAAGAAAGAGTGAGAAAGAAAGAAAGAAAGAAAAAAAAAGTTGAGATGCTAAGAGAAAACAGATAAAAAAAGTAAAAAGGACGAAAGTCAAGAAAGAGTGAGAGAAAGAAAGAAAGAAAAAAGTTAAGATGCTAAAAACGTGAGGGGGAAAAGGAGGAAAAGACGAGGAGGGAGGAGAGAAAGAGAGGGAGAGAAAGAGGGAGGGAATAGAGGAGGATAAGGGAAGAGAATGCAATCATCCATCCTCACCGTGGCACTGTCCTTCCCGTGGCCCTGATGTGGCACAGTCCAAGGTCATCCTTTCCTGCCGCAGCGCCAGGACAGGTCGATTGGGTAGAGCCACTATTTTGGGGGCATATTATTATCATTATTGTTATCACTATTTTTATTATTGCTTCTGCTCCTGCTACTGCTACTATCATTATTATCCTTATCATAATTATGGTTATTATCATTATAATTATCATTATTGTTATTATTATTATTATTATTGTTATTGTTATTATTATTATTAATATTATTATTATTATTATTATTATTGTTATTATTATTATTATTATCATTATGATCATTATTGTCATTATCACTATTATTTTCGTTATCATGATAATCATTATTACTATCGTGATTATTATTATCATTATTACCGTTATCATTATCATTACTAGTACTGTTAATAATCTCCTTTTTTTCTAAATATTGTTGTAGTTGTCACGTAAATAAGTAAAAAAAAAAATGAAACGAGAGGAAGAACAAATGAAATCTCAAAGAAATATACACCATAAGAGAAATAATAAATACAAAACAAAATCGAGTAAAAGAAAGAAAAAGAAAAAAAAAAAAAAGAAAGGAAAGAAAGAAAAAAAGAAAAAAAAAATCTCGCTAATGAACAGGAACACCAAACGGTCACAGAAAGACGTTGCATATAAAAAAGACATAGAAACAAGCGTCCTGCAGAAACAACTGCATGCAACACAGACCATCCCCATCCTCCCTCCCCCCTCCCCCCTCCCCTCCCCTTCCCCCCCCCCCCCCCCCCATCCCACAGGACAAGCTAACAGCACCATCACCAACAGCGACAGCGATAAAGCTAACGATAATGTCGGGAATATTGTCAACACAATTTTGCCATTACGTTAACTTCTGCAGCTGATTACGCCGATAATAATAATAATAATAAAAAATAAAAGGAGTGTATATATTCCGGTCAATGTCGCTTTTTTTTTTCTTTTTTTTTTTTGCGGCGGGGGCGGAGGGGGGCGGGGGGTGGGGGTGGGGGGTGGGTGGGGGAGGGGGGACGTCTGACGATATCAAATGTGATTTGATAAATTTCTTGATAGTTAGATCTGTGTTTTTTTTTTATTCTTTCTTTTATCGATGTGTATGAGGAACGATGTTAATAACGTCAATTATTATTCTATATTAGCATATCCGTTACCATTTGTAAGGATGTGTTTAATTAGTAAGTGCATTTTGTTTTTAATTACATCACTAAACTACTTTTTATAGATATCATCCCTTATACGCGGGATTATCATAACCATCACTATTGTTATCTTGGTAATAATTATAGTTATCGGCGTTTATATTCAGACTTAACTCATTCTGCTTATCATAGTTACTATAACGATGTATTATAGAATATTCGATCGATAGTATATGCAAGTTTAACATTATTCAAACACTATTCCCAAATTGATATTATTGTTATTACCATTTCAGGAATCCTCACATCTGTATCAAATCGTTGCGAAATATTATTGCATAATATCATTAGCGAATATTATTACAAAACATCGTTCCAAAATATTCTCGTCAGATATCAATACAAAATATTATGTCAAACTATTGCAAGCTTTACCTACACAATATCAATACAAAAACATGATTACAAAATATCCTCACAAAAATATTACTGCAACCTATTACAAAATAACATCGAAAAACAAGATTACAAAATATCATCACAAAACACGATTACAAATATCATCACAAAATACGATTGCAAAATATCATTACAAAATATTATCACAAAACACAAATGAAAACATCATCATAAAATAAACTTACAAAATATCATTAAGTAACATCACAGCAAAACAAAATGACAAAGCATCATCACAAAAAAAACTACAAAATTACAAAATATTAAACCAAACGCGATCCCAAAATACCATCATCACAACACACGACTCCACAGGGCGACAACCGCCAGCGCTGCACCGACTGGTCTGCAGCGGCGACAGTCAATCACAACAATCATCACAACCAGCCAATCACAACAATCATCACCAGCCAATCACAACAATCACAACCATCATCACAACCACCCAATCACAACAATCACAACCATCATCACAACAATCATTACAACCAGCCAAATATAACAATCACCACAACCATCATCACCACCAGCCAATCACAACGATCACCACAACCAGCCAATCACAATCACCACAACCAGCCAATGACATCACGCATATTTGCCCCTTGACAAAGCGACTAATTCCCCTCGAACATTGATAGCGCCCAGACATGCCTCCATGACGTATGTTAGTTTTCCTTTCTCTTGTTCTGCGATTTTTGTTTCTCTTATTTGTCTCTCCTCTTTCTTGTCTGTCTGTCTGTCTTTGTTCGATTTTATTTGTTTTGTTTTGTTTCCTTTTCGGTCTTCTATGTTTTTTTCTTTGCTTGTTTCTCTTCTTATTTGTTATTTTCATCTTCTTCGCCTTTTCTCTGTCTATCTTGTCTTATCTGTTTTATTCCCTCTCTTTCTCGCTCTCTTATTCCCTCTCCTTCTAACTCGACCCAGTCTTTTCCCTTTTTTCTTCCCCTTTCTGTCTTCTCATCTCTCCTCTGATCTCTCGTTCTCCTCCTCTTCCCCCTTCTCCTCTCTCCTTCTCCTTTCCTTCTCCTCCTTCTCCTCCTTCTTTTACTTCTCCTCTCCTTCTCAACTCCCCTCTCCTTCTCCTCCTCCTTCTCATCTCCTCCTCCTTCTCCTTCTTCTTCTCCTCACCTCTCCTTCTCCTTCTCCTCCTTCTCCTACTCCTCCTTCTTCTCCTTCTACTTCTCCTCCTTCTGCTTCTCCTCCTTCTTCTTCTCCTTCTTCTTCACCTCACCTCTCCCCTCCTCTCCCCTCTCACGATAAGAACCCCGTGATAAGAACGCCGCGCATACGGGCACCAAAATAAACACAATGGGAGACATGCGACTAGGTCCTGCGCGCGAGTCATCATAACATAACAGCCTGCCTTGCCTTGCCTTGGCGCCGCTACTACCGCTACCACCACCGCTACCGCTACCGCTACAGCCGCTACCGCCGCCGCCGCCGCTACAGATGCTGGTGGTTCTGTCGGATGGCCAGATGGCAGCGCTTTTTGGATGGGGGATGGAGGGAGGGGGGAGAGGGGGGTCTGTGTGTTATTGTGTATGTTTGTGTGTGAGTTTTTTTTGTGTGTGTGTTTGGAAGTTTGTGTGTGTTTGTGTGTGTGTGCGTTTGTAAGTGTGTGTGTGTATGTGTGTGTGTGTGTGTGTGTGTGTGTGTGTGTGTGTGTGTGTGTGTGTGTGTGTGTGTGTGTGTGTGTGTGTGTGTGTGTGTGTGTGTGTGTGTGTGTGTGTGTGTGTGTGTGTGTGTATATGTGTGCGTGCGTGCGTGCGCTTTTATGTGCGTGTGTTCGTGCGTCTCGGCACTGAATTATTCCAGAACATTGGCGGGACGTAATCCTCCTCATAGCTATTACTATGAACCCCCCCCGCCCCCCCCGCCCCCCCTTCACATCCCTTCCTTTCCCTTCCCTTCCCGTGCCCTCTTGATCCCCCTCTCTTTACCCCCTCCCCCTTCTATCTATAGCCTCCCCCCCAGCCCCCTTCCCCCTCAAGTCCCCCTCCCCCCCTCAAGTCCCCCTCCCCCCCTCAAGGCCCCCTCCCCCCCCCTCAAGTCCCCTCTCATAGCCTGATGTCCGTCGGCGTGTAACTGTTACCAAACGTTTAACACAAAATGAGTAAACCCTTGGTCGAGGATTGCCACTTCACGCGACTTCAAACTTAGGGGTGAAGAGGGGGGGGGGGTGAAAGGGAGGGAGGGAAGAATGGAGAGAGAGAGAGAGAGAGAGAGAGAGAGAGAGAGAGAGAGAGAGAGAGAGAGAGAGAGAGAGAGAGAGAGAGAGAGAGAGAGAGAGAGAGAGAGAGAGAGAGAGAGAGAGAGAGAGAGAGAGAGAGAGAGAGAGAGAGAGAGAGAGAGAGGAGAGAGAGAGAGAGAGAGAGAGAGAGAGAGAGAGAGAGAGAGAGAGAAAGAGGGAAATAAATGATAAATAGGAGTTTTGGGAATGTTAGAAGATGAAAAAAAGACAATAACAATGAGATAAGAATGAATATAATATTAATAGTGATATTCATGATGATAACAACAACAACAATATTGCTGATAATGATAATAATAATGATAACAATAATAATAGTAATTATGATGATAGTGATCGCATTAGTAATTACAATAATAATAATAATGATAATAATATAATAATAATGATAATAATAATAATAACAATAATGTAGATGATGATAGTAATGATGATAATAATAAGAATAATAATGACGATAATAAAAATAATGTTAATAACGATAATAATCACAACAATAATAATACCAACAATAATAACAATACTACTAACATCAATAACAATAACAACAACACCAACAACAACAACAAAACCAATCAAACCAGCACCAAGACCCGCTAGCAATAACAGCAAGAATAAGAGGAAACAGAGAGAGGAAGAGACGATGCACCGGAAGCGCTAATAGGGGCAGTGTCATTCCGGTCAATCTTAAGACAGAGTCGATGTCATTGCAGGACTTGACAGCAGGAAGTGCATAGTTTCTTAACAAACATTCGGTTTCTGTTATATTTAATTATTTACAAGCACTCTCTCTCTCTCTCTCTTTTTATATATGTAAATTCTTCTCTTCAAGTTTTCAAGCGGGGCTGTCAATCAGAATTCCACGCTGTTGCATATCTTTTCTTGCAATATCTTATTTGGGAGAAAGTTGTTGGTGTTATTGTCTATTATATCACGTGCGTGTTTTTTTTTTTTTTTTTTTCGTATAATAAAGGAAAGGTAGAGGGAGGAAGAGAGAGAAAATAATGAGACAGGCAGGGAAGGGATAACAAATAAACAACAATATAGATATAAAGTCGAAAAAAATCCCACAGGAAAATGACAAGAAGAAAAATGGAAGAGGAAGAAAGAGAGATAAAGAAGGGAAATGCGGATATTTGAATATATATGTATATATATATATATATATATATATATATATATATATATATATATATATATATATATATATATATATAGAGAGAGAGAGAGAGAGAGAGAGAGAGAGAGAGAGAGAGAGAAAGCGAAAACAAGAGCAAGAAAGAGAAATAGAGAACAAATAAACAAAACCAACAAAACACCTCCCAAAAATAACGAAAAAGGAACAGAAAAAAAGCGAATAAAATTAAAAAAGAAGCGAACAGAGAGAAAGAGAGACAGAGAGAAAGCGAGAGAGAGAGAAGCCGAAAATCTGCCACCCAAGTCACGTGCTCAACTATCGGGATAATGCAAATCGTGGGCGTGTATGCATGCATGTATGTATGTGAGTGTGCATACGCCTGCATGCGTGTGTGCGGTATGAGGACGTGCATGTGCGTGCGTACGTATGTTTTTTTACGCATCAGAATCCGCACAAATATGTTTTGTTCATTTATGTATATGTGTCCGCGGGTAGGTATTCGTGCATAAGTCTACGTGGATGTGTGTGTGTGTGGATATAGTTATGTGGATATACGTGTGTGTGGATACAGTACGAGAGGATTTAGTATCGGGGATTACAGTAGTGTGGATGTATGTGGATTTAGTCCCTGAGATTATGTTAGTGGGGATACAGTACTTGGTGATGTGATCCGTGCGGGTACAGTATAGATACTTAACGGGCGAGCGGATAGCGAGAAGAGGGAAAAAAAGATACAAAAAGATATAAAAAAAACACAAGTATCTGTAACCACCATCCACACATCAGAGGTTCCGTGAATACGATTTGACGGGTTTGGGACATCAACCCTCCCCCCCTCATCCCCCCTCCCTCCTCCCCCCAAACACACAAGCACCTTCCTTCAAAAAGTACAATGGCCGCCGTAATAAGCTCAGGAATTCGTTTAAAATCTAACCCCCTTCCTATCCCCCCACCCTACCCCTCTCCCCCCACCCCACCCCGTCTTCTCGTCCTCCCCACCTCTTCTCCTCCTCCTCCTCCTCCTCCCTACCTTCTCTCCCTACCTTCTCTCCCCCTTCCCTTCCTCTCCACACCCCCCTCCTCCCATTCTCCTCTCTCCTCCCTAGCTCCTAACCCCCCTTCTACCCCCCCTCCCCCCCTCCCCCCTTCTCCAACTGTGAGGAAGGGCGTTATAATAGCGGCCATTTCACACTTCACTTGGTCGGAGGGCGCCCCTGGGAGGGAAAGGGTAGGGAGGGGGAGGGGGAGGGGGGTCTACCTACCCAACTACCCTTGCAAAATACCCTGGTCTCGATATCTATATATAAGTAGACTGAGAGAGAGAGAGAGAGAGAGAGAGAGAGAGAGAGAGAGAGAGAGAGAGAGAGAGAGAGAGAGAGAGAGAGAGAGAGAGAGAGAGAGAGAGAGAGAGAGATAGAAAGAGAAAGAGATAGAAAGAGAGAGAGAGAGAGAGAGAGAGAAAGAGAAAGAGATAGAAAGAGAAAGAGATAGAAAGAGAGAGAGAGAAAGAGAGAGAGAGAGAGAGAGAGATGCAACAAGATGAAAATTCAAAATTTCCCGTTCCATACCACTGCAAGAGCAACGCACCAAAGTCTATCTCACAGCGACCGTTGCAAGGGACAAGCAACACCGAGCGACGACTGGCTGTTGAACAAGGCCAGCAAGACGGAGGGAAGGGAAGAGAAGAGAAGGGAAGGAGAAGGAGGAGAGAGAGAGCATGGAAGAAGGAAGACGGAGGGAAGGGAAGAGAAGAGAAGGGAAGGGAGAAGGAGGAGAGAGAGAACATGGAAGAAGGAAGAGGGAGGGAAGAGAACGGAAGGGAGGGAGGCACACTCGAGGATGGCAGGAAGGAAGGGGTGGGGAGGGAAAAGGAGGGAAGAAGAGGGGGTGGGGCAAGGGGAGGGCGCAGAGAGGGAATGGAAGGGAAGAGGGCATAGCGGAGAGGGTGGGAGGGGAGGGAGGGGAGGGGAAGGGGGAGGAGGAGAAAGGGGACATGATATCAGCGGACAGGGATGGCCACACCACACATGAGCCATCCGACCCCGGAAAATTACCGGGTTGAGTAATCCACGTGGGTTGGGTTCACCAGCGCCATCTATCTCTCGCTCGCCCCTCTATTTCTCTCTCTCTCTTGCTCTCTCTTTCTCTCTCTCTCTGTCTCTCTCTCTCTATCTCTATCTATCTATCTATCGCTCTCTCTCTCTCTCTTGCTCTCTCTCTCGTTCTCTCTCTCTCTCTCTCTCTCTCTCTCTCTCTCTCTCTCTCTCTCTCTCTCTCTCTCTCTCTCTCTCTCTCTCTCTCTCTCTCTCTCTCTCTCTCTCTCTCTCTCTCTCTATTTTCTCTTTCTCTCTTTAGCTCTCCTCTCTCTCTCTCTCTCTCTCTCTCTCTCTCTCTCTCTCTCTCTCTCTCTCTCTCTCTCTCTCTCTCTCTCTCTCTCTCTCTCTCTCTCTCTCTCTCTCTCTCTCTCTCTCTCTCTCTCTCTCTCTCTCTCTCTCTCTCATACACACACACACACAAACCGCCTGCCGCTGTTATTATCCCCGACTGAAAAAAAAAAAAAAAACACGAAGGACCCCCCTCCCCCCGACTACCACCCTCCCTACCCCCTTCTCTCTCCCTCCTCCTACCCCCCTCCCTTTCCAGAGTGTTGTAGAGAATGCGTTCGAGTGAACACTAAGGGGAAAAAAAGGCGTTATGTTCTTAATGTGTTATTCCGATGTTTTGAACTACCTATGTTTGTTCAGTGAAGCGAGTTTTATTTAGGTGTCAAAGATACACGGTATTTTCCCACCCGATCAGCTGTTTGAAAATTGGGGGCCGGGGGGGAGGGAGGTGTTGCTGATCGTAATAATGATGATGATTATGATGATTATAATGATAAGTATGATGGGGATAATGATAAAGATGATAATGTTAATAATGATGATAAACGTAACGATGTAGTTAATAATGATGATGATAATAATAATGATAATGATAATAATAGTAATGATAATAATAATAATAATAGTGATACTACTAATATTAAAGATAGTAATTATAATGGTAATGATAAAAATGATAACAATAGTAAAGATAATGATAATACTGATAAAAATAATATTGATAATAACAATGACAATAATAATGGTCAACATCACGAAATATTTTGATAATAATTGTACCACCACTAAAAAAAAATATTATAATGATACCGATAAAACTTTTGATCATCATAACAATTACAATAAAAATAAAATGATAATAATGACGATGATAATAAATTTGATGAAAATTATATTGATAATAATAAAACTAATACTGCCACGCTTAATAAGAGCAAATGCGATAAAATCAATCACTATCATTTCACCATAATGAACAAACAAACAAACAAACACAATGACTCAACTGGGACAATAAGTAGTACGCTTTTCGTGTTACGCTCTGGATGCTAAGTACCCAGAATTTGCATTTTTTTAAGCGCAATTAACTGAGCAATAAGGTAACAGATATGTTAATTATTTCTACTACGTTTCCCCCCTTACCTAAATCCCCTCCCCCCCCTTCCCCTCAATTCTCCTTCTCCCTGCTCTCCCTTACCCCTTTACCCTTCTCTCTGGTCCCTTCTTCTCTATCCCTTCTCTCTCTCCCTCCTTACCACTTCCCTCTCCTCCCTCCCTTCCTCTCCTCCCTCTCCTCTCTCTCCTTCCCTCTCCTCTCTCCTTTCCTCCCCTCCCCACACTCCCTCCCTCTTCTCCCTCCCTCTCCTCCCTCCTCCCTCTCCCCCCCCCTCCCCCGTCAACAAAACCCATACCTGAAATTCGATTCCACATTTTAACATATTTGTGCACAATAAAAGTATGTTTTTTGGATTATATGTATATATAAACCCTTTTTTTTAGTACATGTGGAAATTAATGTTAAGCGCTGAAACAGTTCCCCGGAATGCGACCACATACATCACAGGGTAACAAAGACTATAAGAATAATCATTTTAACGAAATGCCAGGTTATGGGGGAAGGGGGGAGGGGGTGAAAGACATATGAATGCGCAGGGGGAGGGAGGAGAGTGAGGTTATGGGAAAGGGGGTAGAGAGGAGGGTGATTCGTTGGAGTAGGATTTGGATAAGCGTAAAACTACACTATTAACGATAAAAATAACTGGATAGTCCAAAATAGTAACGAGTTTTTCAAACAGCTGTCATGTAAAAAAAAAAAAAAAATAGAGAAAAATGACATATGTAAATACATATGAATCGATTAAAAATACCGGATCGATTCATGATTTAAATAAATATTAATAAAAGATAATATGCAAATAAGTGATGGTATGCACTGGCCACCCAGGTAAAGCAAGCGGTATTTTAACTACTGTTTATTTCCGGGTGTGTTTTGATCACGCCACTGTGCAATGGAGAGCCGGAGGGAGGGGGGGGGGGGAAGGGAGAGGTAGAGGGTAGGGTAGGGAGGAGGAGGGAGGGAGGAGAGGGTTGATCATACACAAACATTATGTAAATAGAGCGAAGTCTGGCCTCATGTTTATGTTCTGACTCCCCTTCGCAAACAAAATATCGCTTTAATTATTCGACTACTCAATTAAACCGCGTTCTCCCGCCCTGAATCATACACGAATTATGATGATGATGGGAAGAGCCAAAACACGGGAGAGTTTACGGTAGGGTAGGGGGTATGAGGTGGGAGGAGGGGGTGGGGGAAGGGGTGAGGGAAAGGGGGAGGGGGTATGAGATGGGAGGAGGGGGTGGGGGATGGGGGGGTGAGGGAAGGGGGAAAGGGGAGGGGGAATCACGGGAGGGAGGTGGAAGTATTTAGGGTAAAGGGGGAGTCAAGTGTTTGGGGGGGGGGGGGGGGCAGGAGGGAGGTAAAGGGGATTGGGAAGGGAGGAAGGGGGAGGGGAGGGAGGGGAGGGCATGGTAAGGGAGGTGGGAGTGTAGGGAATAAGGGTCAGGAAGGGGGGTTCTGTGCTTGCGGTGTTGACATGCACAGACAGACTCACGCATATGCATATGTGGAGAGACACGTATGTGCCATGGTATGCATGGGAAAGCATGATAGAATATAATATGCCTATACATGTATACACAGAGAGATGCCCACACTCATGCATATACTGTAAGCATAGACATGCACAGCACTCAAAACAGACTATAGATATGCACAGAGTCATGTCACTGAGGTCAAAACAGTGAATCATCGCCACAACGTGCTTTCATGTCGGAAAATAGTGTTTGAAATGTTTCTTGCAGCGATTTTTTATCATTATATGTCGTGTAACACCTCCTCCCCATACATACACACACACAAAGATAATCCTTACCACACACATCATCATCATCATCATCATTTTCATCATAACCATCATCATCATCATCACCATTCGTCCGTTTTTGAAGTGTATATGTTTTTTTTTTACACAAAAACACATGGCCGCTACAAAGGTTGCAGTTGTCTTAGCTGATTTGTGAAAGAAAAAGTCAAAAGAAAGAGAGAGACTGAAGATAAAAAGGAGAAATAAATACAAGATATATAAAAAGGATACATAAAGAAAAAAAGAGATGTATAAAGTGACGAAGGAAAATAATAAAATGAAGGAGACGGAGAGAGAAAAAAAAAACGATTAAGTTGACGAGGACAAGGTCAGCTACTATGAAGACACGGGGCGACATGAGCGAGGATGAAGGTCGAGGAGACAGAAGGAAAAGCTTCGAGGAGGAACAGCTTCGAGGAGGAATAGCTTCGATTCCGATGAGGAGAGGCGAGGAAAAGGTTCGATTATCTCGAGGAGGAGAGGCCGAGGACGAGGAAAAGGTCCGATAACCCGAGGTAGAGATGAGGAGAGGCGAGGAAAAGGTCCGATTATCACGAGGAGGAGAGGCTGAGGAAAAGATTCGATTATCACGAGGAGGAGAGGCCGAGGACGAGGAAAAGGTTCGATTATCTCGAGGAGCAGAGGTCGAGGACGAGGAAAAGGTCCGATTATCTCGAGGAGGAGAGGCCGAGGACGAGGAAAAGGTTCGATTATCTCGAGGAGCAGAGGTCGAGGACGAGGAAAAGGTCCGATTATCTCGAGGAGGAGAGGCCGAGGACGAGGAAAAGGTTCGATTATCTCGAGGAGCAGAGGTCGAGGACAAGGAAAAGGTCCGATTATCTCGAGGAAGAGAGGCCGAGGAAAAGGTCCGATTATCTCGAGGAGGAGAGGCCGAGGACAAGGAAAAGGTCCGATTATCTCGAGGAGCAGAGGCCGAGGACAAGGAAAAGGTCCGATTATCTCGAGGAGCAGAGGCCGAGGACAAGGAAAAGGTCCGATTATCTCGAGGAAGAGAGGCCGAGGAAAAGATTCGATTATCACGAGGAGGAGAGGCCAAGGAAAAGATTCGATTATCTCGAGGAGGAGAGGCCGAGGGCGAGGAAAAGGTTCGATTCCGCGGAGGAAGATGTGTGGCGACCGCGGCGGTGGCTGGCTAGCGAGGGGAAAACGGGAGAGCGAGAGAGCGAGAGAGCGAGAGAGAGAGAGAGAGAGAGAGGGGAGCGCCGACCCTCGACCCTGTGACCCCCAGGGACTATCCAAGGGCCACGACCCTTCTCTCCCTCCCCCCTTGCGACTCCCTCCAGCTACCCCCCAACTCCCCCCCCCCCCCACCTCCTGCTTTCCCCTCACATCCCCTCTCTCCTCCCACAAAACCCCTCGCAAACATGTTGAGTGTTGTAGGGCCGTGTTTGAGGGGAAGAGCAGCATAACCTCAAGGGGGTCTCCATGCAAGCTGGTCTGGGGACAGGGGAGGGGGAGGGGAAGGGGCAGAGGGAGAGGGGAAGGGGGAGGAGGAGAGGGGAGAGAGCCAGGGCTGGTGTCGAAGGGAGAGGGACGCGGGCGGGGAGAAGGGAAGAAGAAGGAAAATATAGCTTCCCCGGTCCTCTTTGGGTAGTCGGTAAGGGAGGCTTGAGGGCGGAGGGGAGAGTGAGAGTGACTCTGCGATGGGCGTGGTAGGTGAGAACTGCATCCTGTGGGCGTCGTCCTCTTAAAAGAACCAGGGTCATGCAGGAGATAAAAATAAAGTATAGGATTCTTCTTTGCAACAATCCAAGTTTTTGTAATCGGAACTGCTTATTAGGTGTAAAAAAAAAAGGAATTGAGAAACTATTTTGTTATTATTATTATCATCATATATATATTCACATAGCTATATGGCCTATTAAAAGAATCAATATACACTACATTCAGTAAAGGATATTCATTTAAGATTTTTTTTTTAATAGAAAGGTCCCATGACGAGAAGAAAATCTCTCAGAAACTTCCTTCTTCGACACACAGGATCATCAAGTCTTAAAAAAAGAGTCTCTACTTCCTTCCTTTCTCTCCCCTCTCTTCCCTCTCCCTTCCCCCTCTCTCCGACTCCCTTCTCTCTTCCCCCTCTCCCCTCTTCCCCCTCTCCCCTCTTTTCCATGTTATCAGGCGGCGTAGAGTGTGGATGATGCGTATAATTGTCAATAATTAATGGCCTCCGTCGAACAAAGGAGGAAGATCGTTTTGGCGGGAAATTCGAAGATGGATCGGCCGCCAAGATTCTCCCGCCGAACGATTTCTCTTTTCCTCTTTATCTCTCTCTCTCTCTCTTTCTCTCTCTCTCTATCTGTCTGTTTCTCTCTCTCTTTCTCTCTCTCTCTCTATCTGTCTGTTTCTCTCTCTTTCTTTCGCTCTCTCTCTCTCTCTCTCTCTCTCTCTCTCTCTCTCTCTCTCTCTCTCTCTCTCTCTCTCTCTCTCTCTCTCTCTCTCTCTCTCTATCTATCTATCAATCTCTCTCTCTCTCTTTCTCTCTCTCTCTCCCTCTCTCTCTCTCTCTTTCTCTCTCTCTCTCCCTCTCATTCTCTCCTCCCCTCTCCCTCTCTCTCTTTCTCGCGCTGCAAGAATCACGTTTGTTGTTGATTGGGGATCAAAAATGATATATAGATTTGGCTCAGGCGATTTACGCCAGCGATAAAGTTGCGTTCGATGAAGGCCGAAGGGAGGTTGTTTTGAAAAGTCCGTTCCCTTAGATTTAATGGGAAGGGTAATGGTAAGGATGATATTGATGGTAGTAATGATGATGGTGATGATGATGGTAGTTGTAATGATGGTAATGGTTATGATGATGATAATAATAGGGGTGATATTGATAATTATGATAATGATGATAAGAACAGTAACAGCAGCAATAGTGATATTAATCAATAGTAATGATAAAGATAATGATAGTAATGATAGTATTAACAATAACAATAACAAGAACAACAATAAAAAAACGAGCACAATAGTTATGATGTTGATAATAATAATAATAGTGATGATATGGATAATTTTGATAATGATGATAAAAACAGCAACAAAAATAATACTAATAGCAATCAATAGTAATGATAATGATAGTAATGATAGTATTAACAATAACAACAACAAGAACAACAACAACAACAAAAAACGAGCACAACTCCCGCCCAGCCAAACGGCCTCCAGAGCGGGCTGGGTACTGACTGGCCTGCCATATTCCCGGTCACGTGACCCGCGTTGCTGGTCCGGTCCCTCATTACGGTTAATGGATGAGGGCCATTTTTCCTCTCGGGTGGACACTGCCGGCCACTGGTCACGGGAGGAGGGTCAGCCACGCCCTCGCCCTCTGCTGCTGACGCCCGTGATGGATTACGGGCTGACACTGGCTCGCCTCGCCTGCCTCGCCGCCATCATGGCGCGCCGCTGAGCCTCGCCGAAAATCGAGAGGGTTTTTTGGTGTTTCTGTTTTGCGATTTTTTTCGTTCTGTTTTGTTTTTGTTTTTTGGTTTCTTTCTTTTTAATTGTATCTATTTCTGGATAGCTCTTTCTCTGTTTCTTTCTTTCTTTATACTCTCCTCTGCCCTGTCTCTGTCTCTCTGAAACTTAAGAGAAACTTTAGAGAGAAAAAAGAAAAAATATACAATAGGATTATCTGATTTTGATCCATTCTTCTTAGTATACTATGGATTTTATTGCGTGTAAAATCTGAATCTGAGTCATTTACGTCACTCGAGAATACAAGCCGGAAAAAGACGGGAAAAAATCCATTGACAAAATTTACCGCACATTATCACATAAATCAAATAATGATAATGGCAATAATAAGGATGGTGATAACAATAATAATGATAATACTGATAATGATAATAATAACAATGAAAATAATAACAATAATAATAATGATAATCACAATAACAATAATAATAATGATAATCACAATAACAACAATAATAATAAGGATAAGAGTAATAACAATATTAGCAATAAAGCCAATAAAAATAACAATACCAACAATATCAATGATAATAACAATACCAACAAAAAAGTATCGACATGAAGGAGCCAGACACGGAACAGAAAAAGCCCTGACATTCCACCCCAGGAACGGCCGGTGTTCCGTGGCATCTCCCTATAACGGCGTATTCTGGCGTAGATAAAATGGGTCATTC